>VDFB02357155.1:0-24821 GCA_007258455.2 Sequoia sempervirens | reverse complement strand
TCCAAAAGAGGAATATTCCCTTGCAAGTGGGAGAATTAGAATTAATTAGTAATTTGATAATTAAAACAAAGTTTCAATTATACAAATTAGGGGAATTTAGGATATTCATTCAATAATTAACTTATTTAATGAAAAAGGGTCAAAATAAAATTTAATTAAATAATTAGGATTATTTAATTTAAATGAGAGGATTTTGGGTGTTAAAATTAAATATTTTGATTTATCCAATTTAACAGGACGAAAGGTTAGCATGAAAGGGGGAGGAATTAACCTAATTAGATTAATCAGATTAATAGATGAAAATGATGTAATTGATTAAATAGCTAGGATAATTTCAATTAAGCAAAAAGAGGATGGGTTTTAGGATGAAATGGTGTTAATATATCAAATTTGAGTGTGCGATATCATTTAGGACATTTTTAAGTGTCTACAGTTACAAACAAGCTCTTCAACCCACCACCTTTTCTCTTCCAATTTCCATCACTCAACAACAAAAACTAACTTCCCTTCTAAATGCATTGACTAACCTCAAAGAAATGAAATGTGGTTGTTAAAATAGTTAATATGCAAACACATACACAATCCCTTCATTTCTAGCTTCTCAATATGGATGAGTCACCCCTATTTAACTGACAACAACTACCATTTTACTAAGTCAAATAGAGAAATGTTCAACTACAAGAACTTCCTATTTGCAAAGCAAGTCAACTTACTTCTTTAGCTTTAGCTAACTCATGGCTTGACAAAGTCTTTATGCTCATATTTAGTTGTGTGTGGGTTTATGAACTTCTATTTTCTTTATTTCACCTATTATGGTGATGCATATTATACATAATTTCTAGCCATTGAGGGTCACGTCACCATTTTTTATTTGTCCATATTGGGTGCAACCTTATGCCTTATAATTTATCTCCAACCCACATGATTTCTATGCCTTACAATTCTAGATACATTTCTTCTTACATGATACATTTATTATAGTTGCCATTATATGTGAATTACATGCTTATCTTACATTTAAATTTTATTAGTTATTTTTTTATCTCTTCCAATTTCTTACATCTTACAAATACAATCAATTGTAGGGGGCATATACTATCATCAACATCTTAGACCAATTTTATAGGTATTGATAAGTGCCATATAATGATTCATCATCATGTTTAGTTAGAGCTCTATCACAAAACAAGCCACACGATAGTATATTGCACCACTTTCTCTAGACATATCAATTTCAATGTCACATCAATTTGTTCCTCTTTATGAAGCTTAAAACTAAATGCAAATATCCATCACATTTAATTTTAATTTCAAAGTAATCACACCTATGATTTATTATTTATAGTAAAGGTTAATTTTTTTGCAAATAGACTTTGTAAATGATATTTTTTTTACATAAGAAATACTAATGATTCAAAGGTATAATTAGTAATACTACAAATTTGAGTACAATAGTATACTTGTCTTGCTAATAAAAATAGCTCTTCAAATAAAAATATATAAAGTAAACAATATTTAAAAAATTACTAAATAAAACATATATCTATTTATAGAAAAATATATTTTAAAGATGTTCAGATATCATTTTAAAGGCAATAATTTCATCAAAATCATAGTATTAAAGAATGTCTCACATATTTCACCTAACTTTTTTTAAAAATAGAGACATAGAGCTTTGGCACATGGGGATGAAGTTTTGCAGGTATGTAGCCTTCCTGGTTACAGCCTGCATGTAATCTCTTGTAGGTGCATGCACTCGGGCAGGGGTCTGCACTTGGTGTAGGGTTTTATTTGGTGCTTAAGGTTTCTTTTCTTCATTTTCTTATTTTTGTTTAGGCGTTTGGGTTCTGTATTTGGTGCTTAGGTTTTTGATGATTATGAAGTCAAAGGCTCTTCCTTTTGGCAATGCATCTATGTCTTTCTCGAATGTTGAACATATGGGGGTTGATTTATCCCCATCTAGATAGCCTATGGCCACCGATTTCAAGTCTAATGCTTTAAATGGTACAGGTTCATCACATGGTGAATTATCTCAGATTTCAAAAGTGAAAAACTATTTGTCCAAGAGTGAGACTCATCCAGTCTTGGTTATCCAATCAAAATCCATTGTAGAGGATGTTGAGTACTAGAGAAATCATGCACTAATTTTCAAGTTCATGGGAATCAGGGTTTCTCTCCTATTTTTGGTGTCTTGGGCCCATTGAACTTAGAATCCAAAGGGGGATATGGAGGTTTTACAAGCGAAAAATGGCTATTTCATGGTTGTTTACTCATATATTGTTGATCATAATAAATATTTTGAAGGTTTGCCTTACTTTTACAATTAGGTGGGGTTGCTCTCGAAACCCTGGCACATGGGATTTAATCCAACTGAATAGCTTTCATCACATGTGCCACTTTGGGTGAGACTTCCTTGGCTCCTAGTTGAATTCTAGAGGAATGATATTTTACATAGTATTTCTCTTTTGCTTGGTAAGCCTATAGGGCCTTCACAATAGACATTGGAGTAGAGGGCTATCTCTTTGGCTCATATCTGTGTGGAGATTGATCTAAACAACCTATTACTTGACTCATTGGAACTTAAAGTTGGATCCACATCATGGATTCAACAACTAGACTATGAGACTACATTTTTGTTGTAGAATCTACCATGAATATGGTCATTTGCAGTGAAAATGTCCTAAGGTCTTTAGGTCTTCTTCTGGTGGGATGTTTGTTAAAATGTGTCCTCGCTTAGACCCTTCGAAGGAGAAAGGAAAATCCCCTATGTCTAAAGGGGAAACTAATATGGAGGGTTTTGTGTCAGTGAAATCCCACAATAAGGGAAGATGCAAAAAAAAACCCTAAAGGGCAGGCATGATGATGCAAGTTTCAACCATTTTGAGGCCGTGGAAGACTTGGACTAGCAAGAGATGATCTTGAATAAGGGAGTCTCTATTGATACTAGATTTGAGGTGGAGTAGTTGGCTTCTCATAAGGATGGGAGTGATGATCTCTATGTGGAGTCAGGTGCTTTGGTGAGTTTGGGTCACACCTCAGATTTTCCTATGTTACCAATCATTCTAGAAGGGTTAGAGGGGGATCCCATCCCTCCTACTGACTATATAGACTCACAATCTTTGGCTACAATTTAAGATTCTATTAAGGGCCCCCTAGTTTCTTCTTCTTTGGGTCTTCACCAAAAAAACTTTAAGGGTCACTTGGATAAGCCTTTCAAGGTTGGGCAAAAAAAATATCAAGATAAGATCAAGATAATGGGTGAGAATTTGGTGGAGTCAGGCTCTATTACACCTCCTGAATCCCATTTGTCTAAACCCCATAAATGATTTTTCTCTCTTGGAATGTGAGGGGTTTGAACAACATCCCTCGACAAAAGGTTGTTCAAGAAATGATAAAGGCTCATTCCCCTGATGTTGTTTTTATCCAGTAATCTAAGTTGTTTGTGGAGGGTATGGATAATATTTCTTCCAAGCTTTGGTGGCATGGTCATTGTCTATGCATTAGTGTAAAGGGTAGTGCTAGTGGGGTTGTCTACCTCTGGGACAAGCGAAGGATCTCACCCTTGTGGTGGATTGAGAGTAGATCTTCTCTATCCATGGTTGCTACAAGCTTTTAATCTGGAGAAATCTTGTTGTTTTCTAATGTCTATGCCCCGAATGACCTGCCTAGTAAGGCTCATTTGTGGGATCATTTAAGGTATATGAGATCCTTAGCTCCTTTGTTTCTCTAGGTTATGGCTGGGGATTTTAATTCTATTCTCAATTTTTATGAGAAGAGGGGGGGTTTGGATCATTTAGAGCCCTCTTCCTCTTTGTTTAATTATAATATAACCCAGCTAAATTTGATTGATATAAAGCCTCTCAATTATTTGTTTACTTGGAGTAATATGAGATGTGGTGTAGACTCTATCTCTGAAAGGTTTGACAGGTTTTTGGTTTCTAGTTTTTGGCTTTACAATCAGTGGATTTACAACTCTGAAATCCTTAACTAGCGTGGTTCATATCATTGTTCAATAAAATTTTCTTCTCATGGTTGGTTCAATGCTAAAAATCCTTCCTTCAAATTTTAGTTAATGTGGTTGCGAGAGCCTTCTCTGCAAGACCTTGTTAAGGTTTGGTGGTTTGATGGTCTGCCCTCACATGGGACTGCCATGTACACTTTTGTTCAAAGGCTCTATTTTGTGAAATTTCAGCTAAAGAAATGGGATGGAGAATGCTTTGGGAATGTCTTTAAGGAAAAAGAGGCTGCTCAAAATTAGCTAGATATCATTTCTAGGCATAATAGAAACCAAGGCATCACCCAAGAGCCCCTTAAGGCTAGAAATCCTTGACTGGCGTGGTTCAGATCATTGGCCAATAAAATTTTCTTCTCATGGTTGGGTTAATGCTAAAAATCCTTCCTTCAAATTTTATTTAATGTGGTTGCGAGAGCCTTCTCTGTAGGACCTTGTTAAGGTTTGGTGATCTGATGGTCTGCCCTCACATGGGACTGCCATGTACACTTTGTTCAAAGGCTCCATTTTGTGAAATTTCATCTAAAGAAATGGGATGGAGAATGCTTTGGGAATGTCTTTAAGGAAAAAGAGGTTGCTCAAAATTAATTGGATATCATTTCTAGGTATAATAGAAACCAAGGCATCACCCAAGAGTCCCTTAAGGCTAAAGTGAATGCCTTAGAAAATTTGTCTAAATGGGAGTTGGGGGAGGAGCTTTTTTGGAAGAAAAAATCAAGGATAGATTGGCTATAGGAGGGAGATAGGAATACTTGCCTTCTTCTTCAATTGTATCAAAGTTAGGGAACATGGGAATTTGATCTCTTCCATTATGTCTTATTGAGGTACTCAACTCTCTTCCTTCCATGATATTTCTCAGGAGGTCATTCAGTATTTCTCCTCCTTATTCTCAAAGGACGCCCATGAGGATTTGGAGGAAGTAAATTAGGTTTTGGCTTGTAGTCCTATTGTGGTTTCCGATGAAGCTAATGTTGAACTTACTCAACCAATCTCAATTGGTGAGTTAGTGGAGGTTGTTTTTAGCATGAAGAAAGGTAAGGCCCCAGGCTCAGATGGGTTTCTTATTGAGTTTTTTCAAGAATTTTGGGAGATTATTAAATGGGATCTTTTGGAGGTAGTACAAGAATCTCAAGATAGTAAAAAAATGTTGAAAGCTATGAACTCAACTTTCTTGGATTTTATCTCCAAATGTGAGGGTGCTAATCATTTTGATCTTTTTTAGCCAATTGCCTTGTGCAATGTCATTTATAAGATCATTACAAAATTGATTGTAGAGAGATTGAAGTCTTGACTATGTAATATTATTTTGGAGGAGCAAGAGGTTTTGTGGTTGGCCGACATATTTAGGATGGATTTGTGATTGCGGCTAAGGCTATTCACTCCATGGAGGTTTACAAAGAGAAGGCTATGTTTGGGTAAAAGCATAAATTTGTGTCACACTTTCAACCAACTAAATAGTTTCGACCAATAGTATTTTGACCTAAACATTTTTTGTCGAACTAGTTTTTCCCGAAACTACGTGGTACATAAAGTTTCAAATGAAAGGGTTTCACCCAAGATCATAAAATTTGAATTTTTCCTTTGTCGCATCAAAATTTGGCTTATTTTATTTGTAGGGTTTTGGTAGAAAGGATTTCAGTTGAAACCCTTTCTACTGAAACTGTCTATGTGGCATCCTAGTTGGTAGCCAACTTAGCTTTTTCCAAAAAAATTTGAAACTTTCAACTTCAACTAAGTATTTCTTCAGTCAAAATGATTAAAAAAGAAAAAGAAAAATACCCTTTTGTAGAGCTCAGAGCGGTGAATCCAAATATGTAATTTTTTAATATTTTAATTAGTTTTAATATATTTTATTTTTAAAACAATGCAAGTAGGTTGTTAAAGTTAAAAAAGAGGTTGATTGAAAATTTTAAAAAATATTAAAACCTATTAATTTTTTTAAAAAATATATGGTGCATTAGAGGAGAGAATCCTCTTCAAAAAGGTATAATTTTTTTTTTGAAAATGATTAAAAAAATAGATAATAGTTGACGTCAAATGAAAAGTGTCAAATTCTAACAAGTTTGACTTTAAAATGTTATTATGAGAAAATAATACATCAAAATTTCATTTTTTTCCATGCACTAGATATTGGAGTTACCTATTTGGAGAAAAAAAATTAGGGTAAAATAAAGTTTTTTTCTATTTGTTTTTTGACGTTAAGTGAACGTCACTTTTTCTTGAAATTTTCAGCATTCCAAAATCAGCTCTTAAATTTTAAAAAAAAAATCAAAACAATTTTTAAAAAATCTAAAAAATTATAGGAATAAACTTCATCAATATTTCTACATTTCATTAGTTCACATCATTTTGAAATTCAAAACATAAAGACCACTTTTATGTGGTTTAAGTTTAGAATTTTTTCGCTATTGGCCAATTCTTTTATAAAGTGTGACACATGTTTATACTTTTACCCGTTTGTCAAATTAGACATGGCTAAGGCCTATGGTAGAGTCAGATGGTCCTTTCTTCACAAGATTTTGTGTGTGTTTGGGTTTACTGAGGACTGGATAATTGGGTGATGAGTTGTGTCATGTCGGTGTCATATTATGTGTTTATTAATAGTGTGCCTTCTTCTTTGTTTGGTGCCTCTAGGGGCCTAAGGCAAGGTGATCCCTTATATCCTTAACTCTTCAATATTATGCCTGAAGGTTTGGGAATACTTCTTAAAGCCTATCTAAGTCGAGGTTTGATTCAGGGATGGTCTTGGGGTGATGGCTTGGCTCCACAGACCCATCTTCAATTTTTGGATGATACTGCTCTCATGGGTATGACCAGAATCAGGGAAGCGAGCAACTCTAGGCAGGCTCTGGGTATTTATCTTGTTGCTTCAAGTCAGAAAATTAATGAAGGTAAATCATCTATCTTCTTCTTCAATACTCCTTCGCTCATTCAATCTAGGATTGCTCACATTCTCATATTCAAATTGGTCATCTTCCTTTTATGTATTTGGGTGTTCCCCTCTTGGCGTCCCCTCTACCAAGAAGGAATTGGCAATATATTTTGGATAAGTTTAGGGATTATGTTAATCACTAGACTTGTCATTGGCTATCCTTTGCTGGGAGGATTATGCTCTTAAAGACTATGGTCTAGGTGCTTCCCCTCTACAGGTGTATGGTTGAATTTGCACTTGTGAGTTTCATTAGAGAGCTTGATGCGATCTCTAGGCAGTTTCTTTGGTCAAGTAGTTTGGATTCCAAGAAGTGCAGTTTGATCAATTGGGAATCTATTTGTAGGCCTAACCAATAGGGGGCTTGGGTCTTCGACAGGTGGCTATTACTGGGCAAGCATTAGAGGCCAAGCTTTATTGGTGATGGTGTATTAGTCAAGATCAAAGTTGGGCCAAAATTCTCAAGGCTAAATTTTTGAGAGGTGTTGTGAAGGACATTCCTCAATACCCTCTAGATGGTAAGGGTTCTATGATTTGGGACACTCTTAAAAGAGGCACTAGCTTGGTTAAGTAGGGCCCTTTTTGGATTTGTCACAAGGAGGATGATGCTCTTTTTTGGCTTGACTCCTAGGATGGGTACCCCTCATTATTCACTTATCATCCTCATTTGCAGAATTTGGGCTCCCTTTTCTAGATGTTGGATGGTCGAAAGTTAGTGATTTCAAAGTGGTGGGGCATTTGGGTCACGTGGAGGCACTCAGATGGAAAGAGTGTCACCTTTGGCCTCTTGGGGGTCTTCTTGCGGATCGTGTTGAGCTTGGTAAGGTTTTGGTAGAGAGAGTTTGCTCCTCTTTATAGCAAAAGGATGTCTTGGCTTGGGCCCCAAATCCTAAAGGGATGTACTCAGTGGTTGCCGAGTACCGTGAATTGGATAGAAGGAAGTGTAGAATGGGGTAAAATGAAGGTTAAGTTCATAAAACAATAAAACTCGGACCTTAAAGCCCTAAACCAACAATGAAGCACAATCCAACATAAAAACATAAACATAAAGCACTATTACTTATGCCATGGTTGATTCATCTCCATTGTCCTTCTCCATTTTGATTGATGTGCTTGATTGCCCTCAGATTTGAGTATGTAATAATGACCTAATGAAAATGATAGCAAAATATTGAAGATTGCACTTGTCTCCTTAGCAGTATGTACTTAAGCATAAACTAGGTTGCATAAGATGTATGGTTGAAATGACAATGATAAGTGTCTTTTATAGAAATTCAAATTGGAATGAAGGAATGAGATTAAAAGCCAATAAGTCATGCCAATCAATGGCCAAGAATGAAGTTTACAGTATGAAATAAGGTTAGGGCTAAATTAGGGCAAAGATGGGACTAGGTTAGGGATAAACGGTTAAGATTGAATTACAAAATAATTCAATCAAGGATGGAAATTAAATGAGATGCCAAGAGATAAGAATGGCACAGATAAGGAGGTTGGCACGAAAAAAAAGGTTGTTGGAGAAATTTAAATAATCATAACATTATTTAATTTAGGAGGGAAAGTGAATAGTTAAATAATGAAAATATTATTTAATTATAGAGGGCATGTGACAGGTTGACTTTTTAATTAAATAATAATTTAATTCAAAAGTGGGAGGAAAGGACAAATTAGTAAGTCATTAAATAAATAAATAAATATGTAATCTATGGAGGAAAAGGCTAAATGAATAATTAAATGATTGAAATAATTATTTAATTAAAGTATAAAGATGATAATAAGGAAAAAAGACATTAGTGACGTAATTAAATAAATAAATTTTATTTAATTAATCAAAAGAAGAAATAAAAGGATAGAAATTAATTAATTAAATAATTAAAATTATTTAATTAATAGAAGAATTATGACATTAGACAATAATCAAATAACTAGAATTGTTTAATTATTAGGGGCGAAAGGGGATTAATGAAGAAAAATAGTGTTTGTAGACCTAGGATAATTTTTAGTGTTTACATTTTGCCCCTCTTTGATACAATGTAGTTTATCGCATTGTGTCAAAGAAATTTAGTTCAAAATATGCCCTGGTGTAAGCAAGATGGACCTATGCCCCCTCAGAATTTTTTTCCAAATTTTCAAAAAAAATGAAAATTATTCTGATAAGCTAATTTGATAGCCAAGAATGTGTTTATGAAAAAATAATTGACTTTCACGACCTTCGGGGTAGCCAAATTAAGGTTTAGGACCTCCCATAGAGTGCAACCAATGAAAACCCTAACCCTAACCTTAAAATTGAGGAAGTATAAATAGGAATTGAGTGGTAAAATTTGCTCATTTGTACATTTTCAACCTTGGTGAATAGAGAGCTTTAGAGATAATTGTTGCCAAAATGTCACCAGTTCCACACGATTCTCATTGTGGATTTCAAGTTTGGACATTTAGATGGCTAGAGGGCTCAAGGGACCCAATAAGTACATCTTGCCCACTTCGTAAATTTTTCATTTTTTTATAGATTTAGGGCTCCAAATTTGAGCAAGAAAATGCGATGAATGTCGTTCACCGTAACTGCTATCGCGTGCACCGCATGTGGGTGTGGTTCACTGCATTTGCACGGTGCACCACAAGTGTAGGTAGGGTTCTAGCAAATGCAGTGCAGTGCAACTGTGAAGTGCACCACATTTGCTTCTTGCACCACATATGTGGTTGGGAATGATGCAAACATGGAAGTGAGTCACATGTGTAGGATAAAACAATGCATGTGAAAAGTGGCACACAAGTGTTTAGGGGTTAACTACAAGTGACCCTAGCGACAAATATGCCGAGGCATGCGACATAAATGTAATTGTGCAATGCATATGCAAAAAGTATGATGCATTTGTTATGGGTGATGCATGTGTTTAGCAATGCGACGCAATTGAGTGATTAAAATTTTTCCCCAATTTAGGATGAAATTTCTTTTGTAATTGAGGTCTAATAGGTTTGACTAGGGTTTTGGATTGACATAATGACTTTTGCTTGTGACCACAGGTTATACTTGCCCTAATTTACATACAAGAGTCACGACCATCAACATTTAGGTTGTTGGATCAGTTATCTAATGCTGAGAAGCGTCAACTTATGCACCTTGGTTTGTACTATGTGACATACATGCCTACCATTAGGGCAAAAATGGGATTACTAAATGCACTCATCGAGAGATGGCATTCAAAGACATGCTCTTTCCATTTCCCGATGGGGGAGGCGACAATGACACTAGAGGACGTCTACCAGATTCTTAGGCTTCATATTCATGGAGAGTGGGTGAGATATGATCTAGAGCAGGGGTGTCAAGCGATTGATGCCATGTACGAGCACAAGGATGTCATAGAGTTGGGAATCGAGGAGTATTAGATTAGTTGGGAGTGCCTAGCAGACAGATATGAGAGATGTGACTGCATTTTGTGCACATTGATTGTTGGGATCATCATTTCAGACCGTAGAAGCCATGGATTTTTGGTCAAATGGGGCGAGGTTCTCATAGGGATGATGTCCAAGGTATCGTCTATGCATGGGGTCCCTACTTATTATCTGTGATATACTTTTAGTTGCACGATATTACCTACTGTTATGCTCAATCTATTAACTGCAAGGTGACACTTTTGATGATATGGGCATGGGAGCACATCGTTGTGTTCTATGCACCAGTGGGAAAATAGTTGGGTGATGGGATGTCGTATGTCTATTTGTATGGAAAAGTGGTGACTCAAACCCATGCCAAAGATGTGGATACTAGCGGTATGGCATCAAGTTACTTGGAAGCTTAATTTGGAGGCCTTATAGAGATTGTTAGTAATGGCCAGATGAGGATGAGCATTTACCATGGTGCAAACATACCAAGTTCCTGAATGGACGAAACTCCAATCACAACGCATCATAGAGATGTATTTGTTAGAGTGGGTATAGAGGCAGCTTGGGGAGACCCAAGATGTGTTGAGGGAGATAGTAGAGTTTGTGCGAGGTTTAGCCATGGGGTCATATGACACCAGTGGCAGTGGAAAAATACGGGATAGATGCATTACAGTCAGTGCAGTGGGGATGGAGAGATGGTGATGTAGATGCAGGCACCATGACAAATTATGACACATGGAGGGCCACTTGCAGGCTTAATTCGTACATAGATCCAAATTAGTCGATGCTAGTAGAGCGTCAAGGTAGGGGCCCACAAGGGGGTTGATTCCAGGGATGAGGATGAAGGGGAGATGGAGGATGAGGAGATGGGAGAGAGGTGACGATGGTGGGGATGGTAGGGGAGGGAGAGGTGGTCAAGCCCGATAGAGGAGGGTGAGGGGACAACTAGTGGAGAGACCTCTTCACTAATCAAAGAGGAGGGAGAGCATGAGGACGAGGAGCATGAAGATGAGGAGCGACAAGATGAGGGGCCACTACCAGATGTTGGTCAACATGATGTAGCCATGGAGGAGGAAAAGATAGAGGAGTGATAGGAGGAGAGACAGGAGGAGGATATGGGAGAGGCAGAGCGGATCCTCTGGGAGAGGATCGTGATGGGGGAGGATATTAGAGAGGGATTAGAGGAGATGTCAATCAGAGGGGGAGATGATTCTGTGGATTAGAGGATATCAAACCTATAGGCACAGTAGGATGTGGTGACAACTAGTGCCTTGGAGACATAGGTGGGAACCTTGAGGACCAAGAGGGATGCAATAATGATTGGTAGGCAACATGCGAATTAGAGGTGTGTGGAGTTCATTTCTACTGTCACTGGCCTTGCGACTACATTTGCTCATCAACTATTTGAGGCTAGTTAGGAGGCCAGGTGCTACATGGACTTATATGAGCAGTGGGTGCCATCAGCCGAGAGAGCACCCTCCTATACATAGACATGTAGCCAGAGCAGGTCTCACTCATGCCACAAAAGGCCACATAGCAGTGGGGGTGTGTTAGGACCGAGATGATTAGGATAGTATGATAGACCACCCTCAGACCCTAGGTCGTGAGGATCACGAGTAGAGGAGAGACAAGAGCGCCTACAGTTGTCACTGTGACCATTAATACCCTCACGGGATCAAGGTAGCTTAGGCTAGAGCATATTGTGACATTATACTACGACACTTATATTTCTGACCATCAAAATTGTGAGGTCTATTTTTGGGAGGCATCTTAACATTAAATACTGTGACACTTTTTTGAGATATTGTATATATATATGTATATATATGTATATGTATATATATACATATATATGTGATGCATGATTTTGGCGACAAGTATATGATATGCATTCCTATGTTATATATTTATTATGCTTATAATGTTCATGCATTTTAGATGATTATGTGATGATTCTATAAGTTGATGTACTATGGATGACTTAATCTCTGTTTTGATGCTTATATATGATTCCTAAATGTTAGATGGGTGCACTTTAATTTTATGATGCTTATGGATGTGATGATTATGAATGTCATGTATATGCCTTATGATGTATGTTTAATGGATTATTGATGCAAAATGATATTAGATGATTATAATGTTCAATATCTATGTGAAATGCATATATGCTATCTATGTTTTTGTATTTTCTAATGCATTCTGGACGAACTAATATGTGTGTATGATGATGCCTACATGCCTCTAATATGATTATGTATGCAGGGTATTTTTGTGTGTCACAGGACACTATCAAGATGCAGATAAAAGAAATGTTAGCTTGGAGGACATGGATGTTAGCATGGTATTAGTGGAGACAATGAAAGATTAATATTTCGCTATGCCAGGATTTGCATTGAATCGTCATTGGGCATTAAAATATGGAAAATGGACAATAAACACCATGATATGACATAAACCATGGTGTGTAAAGTTATCTAATTGCAAAAACAAACAGTCATCAAACAAGCAATGTCCTGACTCATACTAAGGGAAAAGTTTCCCTAGTTTTTTTGTCAAGACAATTCACAAACAACAATCAAAGAAAAGACGAGTGATGATACATCATCGCTCCTCTAAATCCTTCGTGGGACATCGTTGAGGTAGCTAACTTAACATGAACCAAAAGACAAATAAAAAAGATAAGACAAATTAGACCAACAAAGTCAAAATTCATTCAAATTGTTTGCCATTGATTGTTTGCCGATGTTTGATTGATTGACGGGTTGATTGGTTGACAATGCCCAGTTTCAGGAGAGGAAGCATGTCGTATAAGACATCAAGTATGGATTCGATCATGTAACTACCTATATAAGGCAAATGATATGGAATGACAATGTATAGTTTCAGGAAGGACACATCCTGGATAAGACAAATGATTGACTGTTTTGATGTCAACATTTGTTTGATGTTTGACTGATTAGGCAAATGACTGATTTATTTTGAAGACTTAGTGGTATAGTTTGTCTATTGATTCATGACTTATTTGATGACCATTTGCATATGATGATAATGCCTAATTTATTATGATATGAAGAGTGATTGACTCGACAAACCCCAAAGGACCAACATAGGGCCTTGGGGGCTCATCGACTGATGGCCTTGCCTACGTAATAATGCATAGAGACCTCATAGTTTGACATGATATGAATTTGTTTTATTTATTATGGACTGACTCATGATTGAATTTATTCAAAAAACCCTAAAGGACTGACCTAGTGCCTCAGGGGCTCATCAATTGATGGCCTTGCTTATGTTATACACGTAGAGGCAATGTAGTTTGACTAGACTTGGACTGACATGATTGAATCTGACTCTGTTTTTGAGATTTTTGAAGGTTATTTGGATGTTTTTGTGTTTTTGACATGTTTTATTTTTTTATCTTTTTGGGAATATTTGATTTTTTTGTCTTTTTGGGAATATTTATTTTTTTGTCTTTTTGGGAATATTTGATTTTTTTTGTCTTTTTTTGGAATATTTGATTTTTTGTATTTTTGGGATATAGTGACCTCCAATAGCAAGTATCAAATTCAATGAGGATGTAGGTTAAGTATTTGTCCCCAGTCGAGTATAAGATCAAGTTATGAGGGATGGAATGAGATGAGCTTACTGCGAGTGAATGTGATAGGTAAAAGACATGAGGTGTCAATTGTTTTAGGTTATGGGAAGGATACAAAAGCGTTATTATGGATGATGGGAAAAAGGTGAAGTATGGATTTATTATGAGTGAAGGGGAAAACTAGATAAAATGATGGTAGACGACAGAGCGAAGATCAACTACACATGGCGCTTGTTTGCCAGGTTTTCACCATGGTACTTATCCAAAGCACCACCAAAGTGGTTTTCACTATTGGATAGATTATTTCTCTTTACTATTTTCTTAATTTTTGGATTTTTTTGGTATCACCAAGATGCTTGTTTGCTAGGTTTTCATTAGGGTGACAATTTTTCTCTTCTTTTTTTTGTATTTTTGGGAATAGGATGGATGGAGAAGGACAAGGATATGGATAAGGGGATTTGGAACATAGTGGATGCATGATAAGGAGATGAAGGGAGGACTCAAGAATGTAGTTCCATGGATGGTATCCCTTGAAGATGTGCTCCATTAGACCATGGAAAATTGGAGTTATGCTCATAGATGTTGGTAGACTGATGGTAAGGGGAATGAAATGGATGGGAAGATGGTGAGGGATATGGATTTATGAAAAGGATTGTATAAGAGGGATGGAAGGATGAAAGATGGATTTTGGATAATGGATGGGTTGATGGAAGACTTGCAAATGAGTGGATGGAAATATTGGCAAGATCAACATTGTCACACACCTTGAAGGGTGGTGGAGTCATGAAAGAGAAGAGTTTTTTGTATTTTGAGGTTTAGATGGAGTGGATGTGGATTTTTGGATATAAGGACCCAAAATGGATGGAGGTGATAAGGGATTATTAGATGGGGTCGAGGACTTAGAATTGGATGGAGCTTTTGGATATGCAAGTTTGGATGCCAATTTTGATTTTTCTTTGGGATGCATTGATTCTACGAGTATTTTTGGAATCCACATGGTTTTTGAATTTGATTTTTCTTCATGGGCCCTTGTGGCCTTTGGGATTTAATTTTTTATTTATTTTGGATCGTATTTTTCTTTATTTTTGCATGTCTTTTTGATGGGACATGTTGATCCTTTGATTTTTGTAGATTTTTGGCTTTATGCATTTGATATTTGACATCCAAATTGCTTCCAAGAGCAATGGGATTGGTGGATGGATATGAATTATTTGGATATATTATGAATGGGTTGATGTAGGTAAGATGTTGGAAGGGTTTCAAGAGTGTGTACCTTTGTTGATCTTGATTAGGGATATGAGGTGATGGATATAGAGGATAATGGGATTTTGAAATAGGAATGTTAGGTGGTGGAATGTAAGGACCCAAGATGGATGAAGGAATTTTTTTGGGACATAAGGACCCAAAATGGATGGAAGGGATGAGGGATTGGGTTTTGGAACATAAGGGCCCAAGATAGATTTTAAGGATGGGGAGTATTGACATTTGGATTTAAGTGGAGGGATTTTGGATTTAGGATGAATGGAAGGAGTACCAACATCTAGAGACTTGTATCCAAGGCCATAATAATTAGGATTTTCTTGGATTTGGATGGGTTCTAATATGCCTTGCTCATGTAAGCCTAACCCTTTGCAAACTTATACATTTTTTGACAAATCCTTTTCCCAATGGGATGCTTGTTGTTTTGAAAACAAGATGTGAGTCCATTTTGAGGAGGGTATGGTATGGAAGGAATGATAGGTTCTTGGAGGAAACCAACTTGGATGAAAGTGGAGGAACCCAATTGATAAATGCAGGGTTCGTGAGTAGCTTGGATAGGGGTGATAAGATCTTTTGGAGGATTAGGATCATGACATGAAGGTGAAGGGGTGCTTTGATCTTGACTTAGGGTAGGATCATGGGATGGGGTAGATGGTATAGTTTTCTCTTGGTTATGATATGGAAGGGGATCATGACATGGAGATGAAGGGATGCTTTGATCTTGACATAGAGGAAGGGGATCATTGCATGTAATATAAGTTATACTTTGATCTTTATTTGGAGGAAGGGAATCATTGGATGGATAGAAGGGATATGTTGCTCTTGGTTGGAAATGGGATCATAATATGGAAGGGGATCATGAGGTGGAAGGGGATCACGTGATGGAGTGGATGAGACATCTTGATCTTGATTGGGAGGGGTATCATTAGATGGGGGTAATGGATGGAAAGCTTAAAGCCCTAAACCAATAATGAAGCACAATCCAACATAGAAACATAAGCATAAAGTAATATTACTTATGCTATGGTTGATTAACCTCCATTGTCCTCCATTTTGCTTGACAATCAATGGCCAAGAATGAAAGTTGTAGTATGAAATAGGGTTAGGGTTAAATTAGGGTAAAGATAGGACCAGGTTAGGGATAGATGGTTGAGATTGAATTATAAAATAATTCAATCAAGGGTGGAAATTAAATGAGATGCCAAGAGATAAGAATGGCACAAATAAGGAGGTTGGCACAAAAAAAAGATTCTTGGACGAATTTAAATAATTATAACATTATTTAATTTAGGAGGGAAAGTGAATAGTAAAATAATGAAAACATTATTTAATTATAGAGGACATGTGACATGTTGACTTTTCAATTAAATAATATTTTGATTCAAAAGTGGGAGGAAAGGACAAATTAGTAAGTTATTAAATAAATAAAAATTTATTTAATTTATGGAGGAAAAGGCTAAATGAATAATTAAATAATTGAAATAATTATTTAGTTATAGTAGAAAGATGATAATAATTAAATAAATAAAATTTATTTAATTACGGAGGAAAAAAGACATTAGTGACATAATTAAATAAATAAAATTATTTAATTAATCAAAAGAAGAAATAAAAGGATAAAAATGAATTAATTAAATAATTAAAATTATTTAATTAATAGAAGAATTATGACATTAGACAATAATCAAATAATTTGATTATTAGGAAGAAGAGGATTGATGAAGAAAAATAGTGTTCACAGGCTCAGGACAATTTTTAGTGTCTACAAGAAGTATGGGGAGGTTGAAACTTCCCTTGGTGGAAATATGTTTGGAACAAGTTTGTGTGGCCCAAGTGCAACTTCTTCCTTTGGTTAGTGACTCATAACAAATTTCTTACTTGGGACAATCTTCTGAAGAGGGGCTTTCAAGAGCCTTCTATATGTTTTCTATGTGGTAGTAGTGAGGAGCCTTCTTCACATCTTTTCTTCTAGTGCTCCTTTTCTAGATCTATTTGACATTTATGGTGGGTAGTATGGAGGCAGCCCTTTGTGCATGCCTCATCCCTTACTAAGTTTTGGAGGACTTTGGGGAGGCCCCCTACTATATCACTCCCTCTTCAGATGGTGTGGATTGTTGGGCCTTTATACATTCTTTAGCAGATTTGGCTGGAGCGGAATCGTAGGATTTTTCAAGATAAAAAGTTGGTGCTTGTGCAAGTTTGGCAACGTATTTTTGGTATGCTTCAAGAGACTATTTCAACTAAATGTGATGTTGCTGCTCCTTTGAATGCTAAGGAGGCTATGGTGTTTATGGGGCTTGGTCTAAATGGTCTTAGTTCAAGGAAGGCATGTTCCATTGGAAGAGGTCATCCCAAAAGGAAAATCCAGCATGAAGGTAGATGGGCTCTGCCGCTTGCTAGGGTGTTAACAATTAATACTGATGGATCTTCTTAGGGAAACCTGAGTCATGTTGTGTGGGAGGCTTGGGGAGAGATAGTTTTGGAGCAACCATTTTCTTCTTATCCAAGTATCAAGGTACCAGACTAATAACTTCATTGAAGCTCTAGCTATTCTTGTTGCTTAGGAAAAAGCCTATGCTCTTGGATGGCATAAGATCATTTTTGAATCTGATTCACAAATTGTGATTAACTTGTTAAATAGATAGAGCATCGATGGGGTGGACTGGCAATTATATTCTACTATGCATTAGATTCATCAGTTATGTAGCTCACTTGAGAGGGTGTCCTTTGTCCATATTCCTAGGGAATGGAACAATGTGGCTGATTGTCTGTCTAAGTGGGCACTAGAGTTTAGGGAGAACTAAAAGGTGGATGAGTGGGAGTTGATTCCTTGTGACTGGGCTCATAAGCCACACCGTTTGGTTCAAGAGGATATGCATGGTCCTTGATTGGGCTTTGGTTGTCTTGGTTCGGTTGGTGGTCGTTCTTTGGTTCTTGGTGGCCAGCCGGGCTTTGTGCCTATGGCTTATTGTTTTCTTGTTGACTATACTCTGAGACTTTGTTTGAATGAATAAATTTTTATCCTTTTTTCAAATTTTTTTAAATGAATACAAGTTATTTATCATTCTAAATTAATTTAGACTTGTTACACCTTATTGAGTAAGATACTTTTATTTATTTATTCTATTCCCTTTTCTTTTACATCTTCATCCTCCAACCAACAATTTCATTAGGAAGCGTCCTAAAGGGGAGCTTCCTGAAAAATTCAATAAATGCTCTTTTTTAAGATTATTTTAATATGGGTTGTCCCATGAGTTGTAGTGTAGCTTAAGCTTAAAAGTTAAAGATTCTAAATTTATAAATGCTAGTGATGTTATGAATTTTATTATTTTGCATATTCAATTCAAAGTATAAATAAATATAAGATAAAAATTAATTGGTAGAAATTTAAAAACGCTGAAGTGTCCATAAAATCACACCCTTCATAACCCACTAAGGTGTTAGTAATTTCTTTTCGATGTGCCATAAGCCCCACCAAAGTGACCGAAAGTGAAATCAACGCAGACGTGGAAGTGACCCTCAATAAAACCGAACTAGGTAAATATTTAGTTAATATCCATTCCTCCATAGACGGTAGTTAATGGCAGAGTGAGTGCATGGCATGCCTTACATTCTATCTCTTAACACATCTTTACATAGATAATTCATTCCCACAGATATATTTAGAAAGAGATTACTTAAAGACGACAGAGACTAGAAACACTCGTTCTCACGAGAAACCCCTCGCAAACTGGACAGAGGTTCGAATCTAACTGCAGATCTTCGACCTCTTCATAACCCATGACAGATTCCTCTGAATTTTAAAACCTTGTCAATACAATAATCCTCGGCTTGTAAGATTCAAACCCAAAATTGCCTTCTGCCCCATCTTTGGGCCTTAACACCCACCATTTTTTTTTTTCTGGTGCATTAGCCCTTAAATTCTCCACAGTTCGGGGACCCAGATGCTTTTTTAATATTATTAGCGTGTTAGCCACAGTTCTGTACATGATTTAGTCGACCCCATCCCCAACAAAAATAAATTGCAGAGGCAGAGTTTTAGCTTGTGATGCCACTCTCAGCTGAGGGTTAGTGAAGCCATGCTCGATCGCCATAAAAGGTTAGCATATTACAACATTTTTTGACCTAATTTGAAAGAATTTTTCATTAGGTTTCTTGCCCAGTTTGCAAAGTAAGCCACACAACTCTTTCTTTGGCTCTTTTTTTTTTGGGCATAGGAAATGACAGCTTATTTGTGATTTTGATTGAGAGAGTTATAGGTAATTATGTTAGCTCTTTATTTTATGTTGGTTTCTGGAATTGTCAGTTCAAGTAGCTACATTCCCATTAGTTCTTTTCTTCCACTCTTCGATTCCTTTATCTGTTATTTACTGCTTGAAGGGATCAGTGTTTGCTATGCTCTTTCTACAACTTACGTGGATTGTATTCAGTAAGCAGTTATGAATTATCTACGATTCGGGTGGAGGGCGTTAAAATATATTTTGCCTGTGAAAACTGGTAGGTTGTTATTTGAGTAGTATCTATTAGTTATCTTCTAGTTGCTCGGACCTGTTTGAAAGTTTCCTGTTCCGGGCTTAATTGGGTTTCATTAAATTGTAGCCTTTTTTGAGACAAGGGTTTTGTTTATGTTTGTTTCTGTAGAATACTGGAGATTAATGGGCTCCATTTCCTTTTTTTGGGGAGTATTGCCTCTTTCGTGGACATAGGCAGGGGGGTCCATTTCCAGGCTGTGTAGTGGACAGGCTTTTTGGCTCAAATTTTCATGGTCGCAATGTTGCAGGTAGCTCCTCAGCAATTCTCGTGTGGGATATGAATCTTTGTCCTCATCGTTGTGATTTTCCCCCCCTCCACTAAGGATGGTTAGGGTTTTCATGAGTTAATTGGCCTAATTTTGATTTGTAAATATCGAGTAATCTGTCCATTAGTCAAGAGCGCTTTAGTCCTTCTTTCCTAACATTGTGAACTATACACTTGTTCATTTCAGTACCTTCATTCTGCAGATGTCGATGACTCCTGAATTTTTACCTTTTATGGCTCTAGGTTGCATCCTCCATGTTTCTTGAAATGGCCTATTATGCTGAAACTTGTACCTAAGGTGACATTTTCCCCTTTGCCAGCTGTGAAACACTAATCATTTGTTTGATGATCATAAATGACCGCATTTAACATCAAAACTTGGACTATTTACACGTGTAGTTCATGAGTTGTAGGGACTATTATTTTACAAGTGCTTAGATTCTGTGATTCTACGAGTTTCAGAGAGGATATGTTTCTGGGATAGCAAACAAATTCCGTGAAGGGACAGTGGGGAATGGCTATTAAAAATATATAAGAAAGTAAGAAACAATATCTGAAAATTAGAATTTAGATACCTTTGGTTACCTGGACTACATCACAATTGGTAAAGACTGAAAGTAAAGGTGGTATACAAATTTTTGTTGAAATAAATATGTACGATTTTGAAAATTGAGTTTTGGTCTATATGACATGATTCATTGAGAAAATGAAAATTCAAGCTAGATGATCTAAGTGATGGTCAAATGAGATTCCAATAACTTTAACCTTTAAGAGACCCTTTTGTGAAAGTTTAAGCTAGATTTTTGTTTCCATTTCTTTCAAATTCATACCTTCAAATTTCTACTTCTAATCGATCTTAACTGTAAAGTAACATTGCTAACCCATCTACAGGGAATTGTTGGGAAAAAATATCTTTTCATCGTTCCACTTCAATGTGAGGAGCCTTAATCTGATCACACACAAATTAACTGAAAACTGGAAACGACAATGCACTGTAATGACATATGAAATCACAAACTTATACTCTCAGGATGCAATCAACCAGGTTTATATTATTTTGCAAGAATATACTGTTAATTACAGAGTGAATTTATGCATAGTGTCGCATCATCATAGGTGACTATTGCTAAATTCAAATTGAATGCGATCTACACAACTCCTGTCAAGATGCAGATTTACTTTAAATAGCCAATAAATGGTAATAGAGAGATCAACGGGAAATATCAACACTGCTTGCAGCAATAGCGAATATTCAGAACACATCTAATATTATTCACCAGGGAATGCGATTACAAACCTAGCATAGCCGATCGGGATCTAAGACAGAACAACTCTGCATTCAGACAAACTTGCGCCAAAGATCAGACCACGCCAGTAGTCAATGAAGAGTGATGCAAGATGACAACATTACATGATCCACACAAAATGGTAATATAGGGCCGGTCCCATATTACTACCAACCCGTCGAATACAAGTCCCCAATGAGTATCTTCCGAGTATTCACAATAGCCACGCTAGGGAAATGAGGTGCTGCCTGTGAGGATGAGTGTGCTCAGAAAATGGAGTTAATGCTAATGATCGCCGGTGATTGCTATTCCTAGATCTCCCGAGTATGAAGTTCGCCCAGGTTACCGTGCGTCTCCCAGAATTGATCTTTGACTTGAGTCAAGCACTATGACAATCCAATGTGCTCGAATCCTCCACACCCAGTCTCTGACGCTCAACAGTAAAGAGGCAGATCTCAGTGAAACTCGTGATCCTGTGATAATGTAATCAATCAGTAATGAAGAACGGATTGAAGTGAACAAAGACACGACACCACTGGCAGAGACTACGTCCTACCAGGCGAGACCCGCTACGCGGTCAATTTCCATGTCTTCCTTACATGATCTGAAAGAGAGCCTTCGATCCACATATATAGTAATCCATGACATTGATCAAATGGGTTGGCCAGAGATTTTATTTAAATTTAAATGTTATTTTATCAATAATTTAAATTTATTATTTATTATCTATTAATTATTTAATATTATATTATTATTATTATTTAATATTATTTTTAAATATAATTATTATTATTTAATTTGAGTATCATTATTATTTTAATATTATTTTCAAATTAGCATTTAAAAATGCTCTTTTTCCCACCAACTGAAGAGAGGTCCCAAATTGGGGACATGACAGTCCTTCAGTCCCGAAAATTGCTTGTCCTCAAGCAATTCACACTTGTATACTCGGATCCCATATCAATCTGAAAGTCACTGCTTCGCCATTCTGTTGGGCATCATTGCCCTTCTGCAACATCTCGTGAGGCATCTCACCAAACATACCAATTCCTGTGTCATCACCTTCCTCCAGCATGTTCCATTGAGGAATACCGCTATGCAAACTCGAAATGAGATAAATATCTCTCATCAAAACTTCATCAATGATCTGATCATCCTTGGAACAAAGGAGCGTAAAGGTTCTTTGGCCATCCTTCATGTAATCAACGTGCATAACGACAGGGTTCCCTTTTAGTTCTTGGACTTGGGTTGATGCAACTCGGACAATACAATCCGTTGTCATTGAGGTGTCTTCTTGTCGGTCAGCTTGAAACTCTGATCCTTCTTCCTGATCTATCATCATCATGTCTTCTTTGACCTCCTCATACATAGCTGAAATCTTCTCTACTTCAAGTTCCACTTCTACGTCCTCAAGGGGCTCTTCTTGTTTCAAGATTGATTCTCCTAGCTCTGGCCCTTTAATCTCTTCCTTGGCAGCTTTTGAATCTTCCTCTTCTTTCTTCTTTCGCCTTATGTAGTCATAAAGTCCCTTTTTGCGGGAGTCGAAGGACTCATGTGCTCTCAAGTACTTATCAAGGGGAATACAAGCCTTTGCATCATCTGGTAGGCTTTGGTATTCGTTCAAAATTCCAGACGCCTCAGTCTTGTACTGCTCTGAACAAGATCTATGTCCTTGTCAACATTGTTGGGCCTTGATTTGTTGCTGGTTATTACAATAGTGAGGATCTGCATCATTTGCAACGACGTCTGATTAACTTGATCCTGCTTTTCTATGAAGGATTTGATTTTGTTATTCTGCTCCTTCATCTTCTTCTTACCTCTGCCCTCTATTCCCCTGTGTTGCTCCCTTTCGCTTGTTTGCATAAATTCACTCAGGCTAGCAGGACTTGAGGCTCTGATACCATTGCGAGGAGCCTTAGTCTGATCACACACAAATTAATAGAAAACTGGAAATGACAATGCATTGTAATGACATATGAAATCACAAACTTATGCTCTCAGGATGCAATCAACTTGGTTTATATTATTTTGCAAGAATATACTGTTAATTACAGAGTGAATTCATGCATAGTGTCGTATCATCATAGGTGACTGTTGCCAAATTCAAATTGAATACGATCTACACGACTCCCATCAAGATGCAAATTTACTTTAAATAGCCAATTAATGGTTATAGAGAGATCAATGGGAAATATCAACACTGCTTGCAGCAATAGCGAATATTCAGAACACATCTAATATTATTCACCAGGGAATGCGATTACAAACTTAGCATAGCCGATCGGGATCTAAGACAGAACAACTCTGCAATCAGACAAACTTGCACCAAAGATCAGACCGCGCCGGTAGTCAATGAACAATGATGCAAGACAGCAACATTACATGATCTGCACACAATGGTAATATCGGGCCAGTCCCATATGACTACAAACTCGTCTAATACAAGTCCCCAATGAGTATCTTCCAAGTATTCACAATAGCCATGCTGGGGAAATGAGGTGCTGCCTGTGAGGATGAGTGCGCTCGGAAAATGGAGGTAATGCTAATGATCGCTGGTGATCGCTATTCCCAGATCTCCCGAGTATGAAATCCGCCCAGGTTACGCACGTCTCCCAAAATTGATCTTTGACTTGAGTCAAGCGCTATGACAATCCAATGTGCTCGAATCCTCGATACCCAGTCTCTGGCGCTCAACAGTAGAGAGGTAGATCTCTGTGAAACTCGTGATCTTGTGATAATATAATTGATCAATAATGAAGAACGGATTGAAGTGAACAAAGACACAACGCCACTGGCAGAGACTACATCCTCCCAGGCGAGACCCACTATGCAGTCAATTTCCATGTCTTCCTTACATGATCTGAAAGAGAGCCTTCGATCCACATATATAGTAATCCATGACATTGATCAAATGGGTCTGCCAAAGATTTTATTTAAATTTAAATGTTATTTTATCAATAATTTAAATTTATTATTTATTATCTATTAATTATTTAATATTATATTATTATTATTTAATATTATTTCTAAATATAATTATTATTTATTTAATTTGAATATTATTTATTATTTTAATATTATTTTCAAATTAGCATTTAAAAATGCTCTTTTTACCGCCAACTGAAGAGAGGTCCCAAATTGGGGACATGACATTCAACCTTGCATTTACACTTTTCTACCTTTACATAGTGGTTCTCCAAGTTACAGGAATGGGGGATGTGTTTTCAGGGATGGCAAAAAGTTTCTGGATTTTGGGGATGTGAGGGGAATGGCTATCAGAATAACATATTAGAATTAATTTTTGCATTTTAAAATACAAGTAATAAAAAAACAACTAATAATGACTTAAATAAAATTAAAAAACTGAAATTTTAAAATGTGAACATTTAAACATATTTACTAAAAACATAAACATAAACATAAACATGATCCCACATAAAGTATATAACTCCTGAAAACTTCTCTACATTTAAAAGAGATTGACCACGTAAGTGTCTGAGCCAATGCCAGTCTGATGTAGTTTTAAACAAAACTAAATTAAGTTTGAACTTTGGACAGTTC
>VDFB02357154.1:0-26087 GCA_007258455.2 Sequoia sempervirens | reverse complement strand
GCTTGCCTTGGATATAATGGTGTACCTATGCCAACAAAGCAAGTGATAGCATATATTCATGAGCAAGAGCACGCAGATGAAGCAGCAAGCGTAAAACAAATTATCTTTTAGGAAAGAAATGATCCTAAGGAATGAAGCCCCTTATACTCGCATCTAATCCTTGTGTTGTGGTAGAGAGCCACACATTTTTTACCATCATTAGAGAACAACCCTTTAGAAGAAGAAACCAAAGGAACTTTTTAAAATTGCATTTCAAAAATGAATCTCAAGATTGTCAATCAACACATAGCAAGATGTATCTATGCAAATGGATTGGTTTTCAATATTGTTCACTCACCATATTGACCAAAAATTGTGAGAAATATTAGTGAGGTTCTAAAAGGGTACAAGAGCCCAAGTTATGAGAAGATATGTGGCAACTTATTTGAAAAGGAGGTCAAGCTTGTAGATGATTCACTCAAGCCCATAAAGGATTCATGGGCTAAGACAAAGGTTTCCATTGTTTTCGATGGATGGAAGAATGCTAAAAACTAGCACTTGATCAATGTGATTGCAATATCACCTATAGGGGCAATATGTTTTAAAGCTATCAATTGTAAGGGGGGTATTAAGAATGGTCAATTTATTGCTAACATCTTCATCACAACCATTAAGGAAATGGGACCTTGTAACATTATTCAAGTCATAATGGACAACACAAAGAATTGTAGAGCAATTGGTTTGTTGGTTGAGGAACGTTATTCAAACATCTTTTTGGATAACTTGTGTTGTCCACTCTTTTAGACTTATTCTACAAAGTTGGTTGCCAAAAAAATTGAAATGTTCATCACCAACCACATGTTGTAGGGCATATTTAGATATTTTTGAAACTTGACCTACTGAAGATAAATGAAGCAATAAAAAATTTATGTTTCACTTTAGTTACCTGAAATCTATTATTTTTTAACTTAATTTGATTATGTTTTATTCTTTGAATTTTGTCTTTAATTGTTTTATATTTATTGTTAAATAGGCTGCTAAGACCCATTTCACCTCCAACACAATTGTCTTGAGACAACTTAGGAAGTTTCAAGAGGCACTTTTTAGCATGGTAATTAGCCAAATTTGGACCATATAGAGGCAAGCCAATACTAAGAAGACAAAAAATATTAAGTAGATAATCCTAGATAACTCTTTGTGGGATTGTGTGAAATATCTCCTTAGTTTCACTAAGTCCATTTTGAGTGTGATTTGTTATACTAACAAAGGCAAACCTTGCTTGGGAGGGATGACTCAATGATTGGAAAGATGAAGACCATCATAAATGAGATCCAAAAGAAACTTTCTAAAAACAAGTGTACAAAATTATTGAAAAAAGATGGAACACAATGACCGACCTGCTAAATTTTCTTCTTTTTGCATTGAATCCAAAATACTATAGTGTTGAGGTTCTTTCTATGCCAACATTTATTGTCTCATATAGAGATATCAAAGTCACCAAAGGGTACAAGGCATCATTTATGGACTCCCCCCTAATCCTAATTTGCAAAATGTAGTCACGAGTGAGTTAATTGATTTTCTACACTCCAATGGTTGAAATATTGAAGCTCTTTGTAACAAATTCAAAAAGGATGCTCAAAATTGGTGGTGCTTATATGGCCAACAATTTTGTCACTGTAGAAACCTTAGTTTCCCCGTTTTCTCTGTATCTGACTGTTTTTGTGTTTTTCTGACGGTTTTAGGTTTTTTGAGTGTTTTTGAAGTTTTTGTGCAATACAAGAAAGATTGCGATTTTTGCAAGAATTGGAAATAAATTCAAATAATAAATCTACTCTGATAACAGTAGTATTTGATTCCAATACGAATACCAGTCTATTATTTGTCCTTCTGGAATGATTACAAAAATGTTCTACTGACATGCAATATAAAAATAATGATTTTTATTGTAAAAACCTGGTATTTTTGCAGCAGCTGAAAGTACAGATTTGGTACGGCTGCATTAATAAACTCCTTCTCCCTTGTTCTGATGATCCCAAATGATGTCAGGAGGATATGTGTAGAAACCCTAGTTTCCCCCTGCTACTGATTCTGACTGTGTTTTTTGGTTTTTCTGACGTTTTTGGTTTTTTTGCAAATTTTGAGTTTTTAATGCAATAAATGAACAGTATGGCTTTTCTAGAAATTAATATTAAATTCAATAGAAATGCTAGATCTTCAATATGTGTAGAAAATACAAGCTAGAATGAAGGCGCCTCTTTTATTTGCTCAACTGGAAATAATACAAAAAGATTCTGAAGCATGCAATAAAAGAACAACAATTTTTATTGAGAAAACCTGGTATTTTCTGCCACAGCTGAAAGTACAGAAATTGTACGGCTGCAATAAATGATGAAGCTTCCTCCTGTCTGGTGATCCCCAATGCTTCCAGTAACTCCAGCGCCCACACAGGAAAAGACTGGCAACCCAAGTGATAGGCGTTTTCTTCAAGGAAATAAAACGCCTTTATGAAAGTACGGCCCAGGTACAGTTGTACGGCTGGAACAGAAATCAGCAATGATTTAAAAAGTACGGCCTTCATTGAAACTCTCCAGATCTCTGAATTTATGCGCCTTGATGAATGAAAGGTATCCTGAATGCTAAGCTCTGATAAAAGCTCTGAATGTAAACAATCTCTGATGCTCAATGATTTCCTCTGAATAAGAAAACCTCTGCTGGCAATAGATCAAGTGATATTCCACACCCTCTGAATTGCTTTCCGATGGAGATGGCTCGTTCCCCAAGGAATTCGAACGCGAAACCCTAAAGTCTCAGGCTCATATCGAAGTTGATCAGTTTCAATTCTCAATAATCTCATAATCCTCAAAAACCAAGGCAAATCCACTCTTATGCTGAAAAGTGCGATTTCCTTAAGAATAGGGTTTTGATAAAATATTCACATTTTAATCTTTTAATAATTCAATAGTCTCTGCTGAATATTTTAATATAAATCAAATGTCAATTTTGGCCCCTTCAATGATGGCGCACCCCTCAAGACAAATCACTTAAGTTATAATTTAAAATTATAACTTTATATTATAATCATTAATTAATTAATATTTAATCAATGCAATTAAATATTAATATTTCTCCCGTTACTCATCCGATTCCTGTTCCGTCTGAAGCTGACGAACTTTGAAGTGATTCCGAATACTGCCAAAGCCATACTGCTAAAAATAGCAGGGGTCCCACACTGCCTGCCAGGAACTGCTAAAAATAGCAATTCTGCAAAAAGTCTCCGATTGAGCCAAAACGAAAGACTACCGAATGCCAATCTCTCGCTAATCAAGCCGGCCAAGTCTTGCGACCCTCTATCCGGCCTATCACCACGAGGGTCGGTGATAGGCCAACTTGCATCTCGAGATGTCAATAATCGGTGAAGGACACATGACAATATACTTCAAGGAGTATAATGGCAGATCAACCCGGAAGAAATGCCTGTTTTGAAAACAGAAGTACTCTTTTGAAGTTATAAGTACGCTAAGACGGGCCACGTAAACAAAGAATTAATGATTTTGTAATGCCTTCTATAACTTCCAGACTTCCAAACATGTACTTTGATGAATGAATGTCTTCTCGAAGAATAACCATCCAAACTCTGTAAATAAATAGTCTCTGAAGATCAATGATTTCCTCTGGATGAAGAAACCTCTGCTGGCAATAAATCAGGTGTTATTTCACACCCTCTGAACTGCTTTCAATGAAGATGGCTCGTTCCCCAAGGAATTCGAACTTGAAACCCTAAAGCTTCTTGCTCAGATCAAAGTTGATCAATTTCAATTCTCAATAATCACATAATGGCTCAATTTCCAAGGCAAAGCCTATATTCTCCTCAAAAGTGCGAATTCCTTAATAATAGGGAATTTTAAATAATTCGACTTTTATTCTTTTAATAAATCAATAGTCTCGGGCATAATTTTTAATCATAAATTAAATCGTCAAATGGCCCCTTTTAATGTTGGGCGACCCCTCAGCCAAAAATCACTTAAGTTATAATATAATATTATAACTTTATATTATAAACTCCAATAATTAATATTTAATTAATTTAATTAAATATTAATATCTCTCATTATTTATCCGATGCCCAATCCATCTGAAGCTGTCGACTGAAGAAGTGATTCTGAACGCTGCCAAATCCCTACTGCTAAAAATAGCAGGGGTCCCACGCTGACTACCAAGAACTGCTAAAAATAACAACTTCTGCAAAAAGCGTCCGAATGAGCCCGAACGAAAGCCTACTGATCAAGAACTGCCAATCTGAAGCTGAGCCAACTCCAACTAGACCCTCTATACCATCCATCAGCCTACGAGGGTCGCATAATAGGCTAACTCTTACGAACTCTGATGCTCGCCAAAAATGGGGACATTACAGTCACCTACAACCTCTTTCAATAAAGTTTTATCACATATATATATATATATATATATATATATCAAAATTGGTTGTGCTTCTATGGCCAACAATTCCAAAACCTACCCTTTTTCAATAAGGTAAAATGCAACCGATTGCACTCAAATAAGGCAAAGGACTTGATGTACATGCATTTCAACTTACACCTCCTTTCGCACAAACATGACTACAAGGAAGGGGGCACAAGGTTGTAGAATATAAAGCCAAAACATATTGATTTATATGCTTCCACTCTCAACATGCCACATATATCTTTGAAGTTTCATTTTTTAACTCTACTCTAATTTTATCTTAATAGGTTGCTAGTTCTACATCTAAGAGAAATTGGAGCACATACTCCTTTATCTACTTAGTAAAATGCAACTGATTGCATCAAATAAGGCAAAGGACTTGATGTACATGCATTTCAACTTATACCTCCTTTCGCACAAACATGACTACAAGGAAGGGGACACAAGATTGTAGAATATAAAGCCAAAATATACTAATTTATATGCTTCCACTCTCAACATGCCACATTTGAGGAGCCAAATAGCAAGAACACTTTTAGTGCAAGTGTCAATGGCACTACTTGTGGTTCTTCAAATGTTCCTACATCATCTCATGTCAATGATGATGATGATGTATTTAAGACCCATATGATGCTAAAACCTGATTGTTGAACTTAACATTATTATTTTAGTATTGAACATGAAGTTTGAAGTTTGAACAATGATATTTTATAATATTTGTCATTTATATTTTAAACGACGTTCAATTTTACGATGGTTTTGTTTATTATACAATGCTATGTGGTATTCTAAACTTAATTCCTGCTTTTCGGCTGCATGTGGGTGCGTGTGTGAGATTTTTATATTGTTTTGAATCCAAAACGAACTCAACCCAAATAAAAAAAATTGCTGTATCCACAAACTTGAACCAGCCACTTAGGCAGAAATTGATAGGTTGGAATCGCCATTGGAAAATCATGTGTCAATAATTGGCATGATACATGAATGTTGGAAATCATTTTTCCTCATGATTCTCATTCAAAACTGATTTGTATCTTTAACACGCAGAAAACATTTAGAGATCATTCCAATACATGGAAACATCCTTTGACTAGAAAAAAAATTCCAATTTATTTGTGTCAATGAAATAAATAGATGCCAAATTGAAATTAGTTAATGAACAAATCATTTTTATTTTTGACAAAAGTTTTTACATCTGCATAAAGTTGATCTATTAGGACTCAGCCACTTATTTGTGTTAAGTCATCACAGCCTTAAAAAGAAGTTTTTTGACATCCTTTATACAGATTCATTTAACAAAAATTCTCTGCTTCAGATACAATGAATTGTTTGACATGTTTTCAAACAAATTTATTCACAACCAATGATAATGATGAAATAAAATTATAAATTACTGTGTCAGGCAGTGATGAGATGGGTATTATATAAAATTTTGAGCGTACAAGTTATTCAGTATGTTCTTTTTTTCCAACGCATATTTCAGATCATCTATTAGTGAATGTTAATTATTCCTGACACAACACAGAATTATGAATTACACCTGCAACATGAAGAACACACATTTATACCTACAAAGATCAGAAGTTCCCATCTACAAAGAATTACATGTATGTTTTGTTGGCGTTTAAATTCGCACCTCTGGTATGCGTATTTGAAACAGACAGCTATGCACAGATAAACTGCTCTTCAAATTAGGAGGGGAAGCTCCCTCTTGCTGATGGTGTTTGAAAGAAAGTAAACTAAACTAAGTTGCCTATCTTTTTGATCAGCTTAGAGCACAAGGTTTATTAAACACAAACGCCGCAGCTGAGATTTTCTGTTTTAAAACTTCAACTACGACTAACTTAAACTAAAGACGTTTCTGGCTTCTCAAGTAATAGCAGAGCAAGAGAAGCTAGAAATTAACAAGGTAGATTTTCTGACAGAAATACTTCAATAATCTCTCTCTCAACGAACACCTACACACTTCACTGTAAGTTGAAATAAAGATCATAAAAGTAGAACATAGATAACGGAAATCTGAGATTTTGGACCAAGGCAAAAGAGGCTCATGATTTTATTACTCAAATCTCTGGAACAAAGCTCACTTCTAACATGCCTGGAACAAGAAATTGCAGCTAAAGAGGCTTGCAATCTTGCTCTTACACAATAGAAAACAGCAATCACACTAACTCCTTGTTGGCTAAAGAGGCTCAACAATTTGCTATCACAACACAATTGAACAATACTTGAGTAACAAATAGAAGGCACACTAGGCTCAGCGTTTTGTTCTCACTAGCACAGTTCTAGAAACTAAATGAGCAAAGGCTCTTATTTATAGAGAGGAGTAGGGAACCCTAAAATCTCCTTGCTTTTCACAATCTAGGGCTTGCTCAGCAAGCAAGCTTTATTACTAAATCTAGAAAGAGATAACATCTAAAACCCTAGAAAGCAGAAAAAGCGAGAAAGCTATTACATCTTATCTTCTTTCTCTTCTCAAAGAATGGATAAGGATCATTCCAAGAATAGAAAGAAAGCGGGAAAGAAAGCTTCTAGAAGCTGCTTTAAAGCTCGATCACATCCGCTAGGAAATTAAGCTGTGTCCCGGTTCGGTGCATCTATGCCCTCAATAGCAAAACACCGTTTTCTAGAATATCTTCAGCATCTCGATAGATCTCAGGAAATCTTCGACCTCATTGGCTGCTTTCTCGAACTTTACTGACATCACTAAAATATGGCCTATCCTTCCGCCAACTGGATTGCAACTGCGAACAACACTCTGGAATTGATCCTGCACTTCATCAAGCCCGACGTAGGAACCATCTTCCAGACTATACTGAGAAGGAATCTCTATGATAAACTCACTGATGAAAAGGAGAGCTTCAATCACCCTTTGTCTGTAGGCGATGAATTCTTCGGATATCCTCTCATAGTTTTTAACTTTGAAAACATGTTGCTCCCTCCAGGCAAGGATTTGTCTCTTGTGTTCTTTTGAAACTGCTGGACCATAGGCTGTGTCTAAATCAGCAATGATGATCTCATGCCTTGGTCTAACTTCAGCCAGTGTTTGTTCAAATCCTTGGATACCTTGACGTAGCTTATGAGTGTCTTCCCTTAACTGGAACATCCGTGCCAAGATCTCCCTTCCTCTGACAATGAAACTCTCGATCCACTCTTGAGTTTCTTTCCCATAAATGACCAGCTGTCTTAACTGCTGATGATCAGCTGGTGTCTCTAAAATCTGGGGCAGCAACTGGGTTACCTGTGAAGAACCATGGACAAGGTTAGAAATGAAAAGCCTGAGCTGCTGATTTTCAGCCTTGAGTGCTGCCTTGTCTTCTCCATCCTTGAGTACTCTTTCCTGAAGATTTTCGGATGCAACTCTGAAGAGACTCAAATCTGCATGTCTGGTATTTCTACCGAGATTGGCCTTGACCATGACGAAATCATCCATATTCACCTCATCCCTATTCTTGTCTTCTGGGGGCAATGCAGTCTCCATGATTATTTCATTATCAGGATTCCTATCAAAGTGAACTTGCTTCTTTGCCTTCTTCTTAGGAGGTTCCTAATAGATGTTATCAAGATCATCAACACTCATCTGATATGAAGGCCTTCTTCTAACCCTTCCTAAGGAGTTCTCAAGCCAAGACACGGTAGTATCTTTACTAACTTCCTCAGGAGGTGCATCTGTAATATCTTCATCATCTTCGATATCAAGGTCGATGTGGATTGGCAAAGAACCTGTCAAAGGTACAAAAACATATGTTGAAGGTGGCTCCTCTGCTTCTTTCTGAGGTATGGGCTCGTCAGGAGGAACTTCTAAATCAGCTGTAGGCTGCTCCTGTATGACTATGCCTGAGAAATCCAACCTTCTTTTTACATTTTTATTTGATCTACTACCTTTGATGCCATCTTGAGACTGACTTTTGCCCTTCCCTTTTGACTGCGCTCTGGAAGAAGAGGGAATTATCCTTGGCGGCTTTGCTACTAGAATGGAGTTTTTCTTTTTAAGGACCAGGAAAACCTTACTATGCTCAAGGACTTGTCTTGTCCTGTCTTCGACTGAAAGGGATTCCTTATTAGCCCAGTTGACTTGTGAAAGGGGCTGATCTTCTATTCGCTTCTGAGTATACATCGGGAGAAGCACATCCTCGTCATCATCTAATAACCCTTCTATGTCTTCATTTAAGCAATCCTTCATCTGATGGAGAGTAAGTCTGCTATAACTATGTCTCCGCACCTTGAACTCATCTGTACAATTAGCCCAAAAATCTTCAAGTGCAGCTATATGATCATAGTTCTTCTCAAGTCGGCCAGCATAGAAACCATGAGGATCAAATGATCGTCTCTCGCTGTAGGACTTGAGGCTGAGTTTATATAGCTCGTCTCCCATTGACTTGGCATCTGCAGTCGTCCTGCATGTGTATATACCCAACCCTAATGGAAACTGAAGAGAGGGCCTCCTTCTATTTCTCAGGACTGTATGAACATCGTGAGCCTACCTCAAGAACTCCATGAAGACGACCTCGTCCGACGGGTACCTTGGTAACATGAGTGGGGCACCTGAATAAACATAGAACCTGAGATAGGTGAAAGTGGGAAACTGTATAAACCAATCCACCCATTCTGCCACCGCTGCCCTAGCAACTGAAGATATACGAACATGCAACTCATTGTCCAGGTCCCGCACAGTGTACATCAGAAAAGCCTCGTTCACCCTTTTGTAATGATGCAACGACTTTGTGAACTCCAACTGGGGATAGTAGTTATATATGTGTTGTACGCTCAATGATCCCTCAGTGTTCAACCCTCTGAATTGACCTTGATAGGCCACTAGGTAGACTAGGTACGACACCATGTGGAATACATGAAATTGGAAGTATTTTGTTATCTGCTCATGTAGACAGTCACTGATCAAGGTAGGCCAATCATAGAACTCGATTTTCTTCATGATGTGGGGTATGGCGTAAAACATCCAAGGTTGAAACTTGGTGGCATCTTCTAAGCCAGTGACCCTGTTGAGCAAGGTGATAATGATGGAAATTTCATCCTTAAACTCTCCTCGCCCGACGTTCATAGGCAATGTTTTGTGTTTCTCCTTCATCCACCTCTGTGCAATCTTCTTGCTATATTTATCTTTGTGCATATTCCATATCCTTTCGCATTCACTCTTTGAGAGAGTAACGCTTTCAGGCCATGGGGGAATGGAAAAACACTTCTCAATCACATCGGGCTTTAGACTGCAAATCAATCTACCGTCTGCTGACTGGATCTCCCTTGTAGCCGGGTTGTAATGCTTAATGCAAGCGATTACAAACTCAAGACTCTGAACTGATATAGGAATTGACATTGCTGCGAGGAGTCCAGAATGTCCCAGGTTCTTGATTGAAGTGTTGCCTGCTCTCTCCAAGGCATGTAGATCGAACACCGCTTGATATGATGCAAGTCTGTCTCAGCTGATTTGATGTAATCATGATAGAGAGCTGATTCAGTCTTGAAAACATTGGGAGTGTACTCCATTTCGGAAAACTTGAAGAATGACTGTAAACTCGCCTAGGTTCAGACAAGTCTTGAGCAATTTCTATTTTTAGAATGCTGATTTTCTTGCTCCAACGGACAAATTTTTCTAAGATATGGGTTTTGCTCAAAAATTCGTTGCAAGACAACCCAGATCATCCGTTTTGGAAAATTTTGAATTTTGCAGCAGCAAACCCTAATTTCTTCATTTTTTCCCGAAAAAGGCACCTGGGTTTTGTTAGAACAAGATTAGAAATGGACCCAGTTGATTAGATTTGCAAAACCCTGACAGTTGATCAAAAAAGCGGCCAACCCTAGGTTTTGAAATTTTCTTGAAAAAAGCTGTGATATGGATTTTCTTCAGAAGACTGATTGGAGAGGACCCAGACGGTTGAAAATTGAATGCACTGATGTTTTCACTGACATGCAAAATAAAAGAAGCTGCTGCAACTTGATGAAGTTCTTGAAAATTTCCTTCAGAAGATTGAAGAGAAAAGACCCAAATGATTGAAAACTGGAAACATTGGCCTTCCCTTTGAGAAATTTTATCTTCCGGATGAAAAACTTGAAAAAGCAAGGGTTTATGCTTGCTGATTTGAAAAATCTGATGAAAAACCAGCAAAGATGAATTCTTGGATCATGAAAAATTCTTAAAACATGCTGCTCCAACTTTCTCCTTTGAAGGTTACCTGCAAAAATAACAAAAATAACATTGAAAAGAGGTGTTAAATAGACTTTAGGGCTTGAATTAGGTTTTGCTTTCTTTTGCTTTTATTTCAAAACCCTAAAATCTTTGTTCAATGCATTTGGACGCCATCCTCCTTCACTAGTAATTTTGAAACTTTTGAAAATTCCGAAAAATTTTCTAAGGCATGAGAAGTTGGGTGCCCTTCTTCACCAGGGGCGCCCACTTTATCCAGTGTCAGCCAAAATTTTGGCATTTTCAACTTTTCTTCATTTTGACCCTGAAATCCACCTCCGATTTCCCGTTTGTAGATTGATTCGACAGGCGAGCTGAGGGTTTCATGGCGGAGCTTGACTGATTCTGAGAAAGATGTTCTAGAGGCACCTCTGGCAAAATCCTTCATTTCGACCTCTGAAATCATAAGTGCCTTTTCCTTCCAGTGGCACCCATTTTGTTCAGAGTTAGCCATTTTCATGACCTTCAAATTTCTTCATTAGCTTCTCTTCTACAGATGATCTCTTTGAATCTGGAGCTCCGGGCATCGGATCGACTGCCTGTTATGCTCATCGCGAAGCTGACGAGATATGAGGTGGGGTCCTTTGGGATGAACTTCGTCAAACAATGAATTTAAGGCCTTCAAAAGTTTGGGCGCCCATCTTGGCTAGGGGCGCCCATGTTCACCAGAGTTAGATTATTTTTTAACCCTTTTTTTGTGTTTGCTTCTGAATCTTTGTTCTTAGCTCTCGCCAGACCCCCTGTTCGGCGCTTGGTATTCGGCGACTATGACCTCCGATCAACGTGCTGGATATCTCATTGGAAAGCTGGACCAACTACGAAGAGATTACGTTAGACACTCGCCTACAAATTCATCTGATAGAGACCTTGAAAACTTGGGCGCCCTTCTTCACCAGGGGCACCCATTTTATCCACACTTAGTCAATTTTTGATATTTTCTCATTTTCTCTTTCTGACATCAGTCTGGAATCTCCCTGTTCAGCTTTGAATTCCGGACGACTGGATCGCCTGATAACCGTACCGCTGAATTCGTTGCGGAGCTGACAAAGAACTGAGCAAGTTTGACTGGAGACACAAACCCTAATTTTGACATTTGATGCCCTAAAAAGATGGGCGCCTTTCTTCACCTGGGGCGCCCATAGTCACCAGTGTTAGAAAATTTTATCATTTTTCAACTTCCTCTTCGTTCTCCGTGCTGGTTTATCATCTCGCCTTCTGTTGAAAGCTCTGAATGCTAAATCTAACGGCTGGCAACTGACTAACCTCCATTAATGACCTCAGAGTTCCTAGTATGCTTCTGAAAAAGCAGAATAGACCCAGTAGGGCAAAACTGATCTTTTTTAGATTCTAACTGCACTAGCCTAATACAGACGTATTTTGAGCCAATCAAAATCAGTTTGGACCCTGGCGGACCAATTTTCTATTTTTAGAAACTTTCTATTTTTTAGAAAGTTTTGCCAATATCCATTTCTTAAGAAACCCAGAAAACGTTACTATTTTTAGAAAATTTCTAAAAATAGCAGTTTTCCTAAAATTTAGGGATGAAAAACTGAGATCTGGGTTTTGTAGGTTAAGCTGCTCTGAGCAGACCCAGATCGTCAGATTTTGAAAATGTTGTGTTTTAATCCCTCATGCAAGACATGCATACCCAAATTTTGATCTTTTTGACTGATTTAACAAGACTTTTACTCATTTCTTCAAAATGTCTAAGTATAACAAAATTTTTAATTTTGGGGTACAACATGTTTGTACTAGAAGCAATTTTCTCTTACTTCATGTTCGGTCTCAAAACTGCTGCTCCACAATCCTCGAACTCAACTTCAACTTCAAGGCAAGGGGATTGTCATCAAGAAGGTAAAACAAGGGTCAATCAACAGACTGAGGAGTGTTAAAGGCCAATTAATGAGAATGGTAGTATCTCATACATTTTAGGCTCAACTAGACCTGACATGATATTCCCAGAGGTATCCTTAATAGGTTTGTACATCAAATAAAATGTAACATGATTAAAACAATTAGTAGCTATACCAATGTGCACTTGACCCCTATAATTGTCACCAGGTCAAAGACTAACTAGCTACAAAAAACCTCTTATAAAACTAATAGAACTCCCTGCACATGCACCTATAGATAGTAGCAATATTTTAATCCCTTTAGATGATTTCATTGAAAATCACATACACAATGGCAAGTTGCAGATATGCATGACATGATTTTCTAACGATTTAACCATTTAGGATTTCTTGAGATTGTTCCCTAGTTTGTAATATTGAATCATGAACAACATGTATGAATTCCTAATCTACCAGGACAGAGGGATTGTTGAAATGAAAAGTGATTGATCCATGACCAATATGGACCAATGTCTACTCCATTGGGCCACAGAGCTATAAATAGAAAAGAGGAAGGAGATACATCCAACAAAATATCAAAAATATCAAATATGTACTTACATACAAATCAGAGATCACATCTCATACAATGGACATACTATATAATCAATCTAAGAACTACAATAACCATACGCAACAAAGGAATGACCATTACAAACCATTTGTAATGCATTAGATGTTGTCACACGTACATCATACTTGTACTAACAAATGTGGCAAGCATAAATACACAATTGCAACTATGGATTTCCCTGAATTATTACAAACTGCCATGGAGACATGATGAAACACACACTTATACTGAGAGGTGGGTGAATCTACTATAGAAACTTTAGTTTCTACAACTTAATTAATCACAGCAGTATTATTCCAAAACTTAAACATCCATAGCAATTACCATACATGCAAGATCTAGCAAGTAAGCACACACATAAGAGACACACGATTTTACGTGGAAATCCTTACGGGAGAAAACCACGGCAAAATATTGCTTGTATTAATCTTCTTACAAATTTCGTAGGCAGCAACCCAGCAAGAGATGCCAATCTCTTCCACTATGAGGCTCCAACCTCCACAAGAACAATATGGTAATATGTTTGCAACTTCCTCTTAGATCTGCCCTCAACAACTGCTCCACAAAACTGCAATATAGTCACTCATAAATCTGCAACACAGTCTTCAAATTTTCTGCTCATAGAAACGCCATGATCTCCCCTTTATATCTCTTTTCTTCTCTCACAAAATTGCTGCTATAAATCTGCTCACATATGTCTCATAGATCTGTTCAAATAGCTTTTTATTTCTGCTCTTCATATGAATAATCTTCCTTCAATTTTTATTGATTGTAAACCCTCTTACAACCTCTTATTTATATCTCCCAAAATGCCTCTCAACCCAAGGGAGGTGACTCCTCCAAAAGGGTCGGCCCTCTCAACATAAATAATATTTATTTATTTTTAATTTCTTTCCCAAAGGAGGGCGCACCGAGGTCGGCCGAATTTGGGAACCCCATAAAAGAATAAAATTAATTTTATTTCCCCAACATAGGGTGGCTCCAAGAGGGGGTCGGCCTAATAAATAATAAAACATTTAATTTTATTTTTATTTAATTATCTTCAACACTTTAAAGGGGGCGATCAATATTAATTTTATTTGGGGCCATCACTATCACCAAGATGCCTTTGACATCAATGACAATATTTTTCCAACAATCTCCCCCTTTGTCATTGATGGCAACCCTGCAAAGAAATAATCTCGAAATGTAACAGAATCATACTTCTCCCCCTAACTAGCATGCTACCCCTTACTCTCTTTCTCCCCCTTTGACATCAATGGCAAAGGTATCTCGGGGCTGAAAGATAACACAATGAATAGCTTCCCCCAAACACATGCTTCTATTGACGAACTTAGTAACTGGATGAGAGTGATATCACTCCCAATTTCTCCCTCAAGTACTCAAAAGTATCTTGCGGTAGTGGATTCGTGAAAATGTTCTCAATTTGTTCCTTTGTAGTAACATACTCCAACTTCACTTGTTGATCAACCACTTCTCTCTTAGGAAATGGCATTTGATTGGAATATGCTTTGTTCTAGAGTGCATGATAGGGTTCTTTGATAATCAAGCAATGCTCAAGGTTTCCGTACTAATAATCAAGGATATCAGAAAAGAGCATTGAATACCGGACTGAACAATGGAAATGTGCCATCACCCCTAGACAAGCAATGCTCAAGGTTTTCGTACTAATAATCAAGGATATCAGAAAAGAGCATGGAATACTGGACCGAACAATGGAAATGTGCCACACCCCTAGACAATCCTGCAACCCGAGAGAATTGACCAACGGAGAGTATACTCCTCACTGAATCAGCCTTGTTAGAATGGTGTCGATTGCACAACACTAATTAGCATTCCGAGACACAGTGTAGAGAATTTCAACTAGCAGCTGATATTTTCTAGAGAGAAATACAAAAAGAGACACTAGAGGATCCATCCACTACTATAGTCCCTATCGTGAAGTATGATCAAGCTTTAGTTTTGGAGGACTTCACGTTTCCACCAAAGTTTGAACAATATCAAACACCTAACCAATTTGGAAGATTTCCACCAGCATCAGCTAATGAGCCAGTGGAGGGGCCACCTCCTATGTACTCACATGCGGTTGCTAATGGACTAGTTGAAGACACAAGAAGTTATTATGTCCCACCTCTAAATAACAGTGTGTTGGTCGAAGGTGTAAAAGAAGTTCAAGCATTTCAGCAGACCGGGAAAAACCCACCAAAGGTCTATTATAGGAAGAATCAAGAGCCTTTGACTTCATCTGTTCCCCCACACAACTTTCAAACTCCACCACACTCGAACGCAAGCAAAAATCTGCCTCTTCCGAGAGACGTGCCTCAGTACAGGCAAGGCAATAATACTAGTAGTTCTCCTCCCAAAGATGAATTGAAAAAATTAAGTCAATACATGACAGAGGAGGTGAAGAAAATCAAAGTGAGCATGTCATTGTTCAAATTGATGAAAGTACAAGAAATAAGGAACACATTTTTGGATAGCTTGAAGGATTCAACGCAAGATTCAGCAAACATAGTTCAGAAGAATGCAAATTCCACAAACAATGTAAATTTTGTTCAAGATGAACAGTTACAACTTTTCCAAGAACAACCACAGACAATAAATGTTGCTCAGGGATCTCGGAGTTCCAAAGTAACTCGAGGCCTATATGAAGTAAAAGAAGGCATAGAAATGCCAAGTCAAAAGGCAAGCAAAATTGAGCAAGTACACAAAAGTTCAAAGGAAAATAAGATAGAGAGTTCAACAAAAGAAGCAGAAGCTCCACAGATTGAAAGGAATAATAAGATAAAGGCAAAAGAGATAGAAGTTGGTGCACAGAAAGGAAGCCCTGTAATATTTTATCAAGGAAAAGATGAGCCACCTCCTTTCCTCGTTTCGCTTCAAATTTTCAATAAACTTCTGCATAACTGTCTGATTGATTCAGGAGCATCCAATAATGTAATGCCTTTAGCTGTGTGTCATAGATTGGGCTTGACACCTACAAAGACAAACAAGAAAGTGACACAGTAGGATAAGACAGAGGTTCTAGTCGTAGGAGAGTTAAACAGTATTCATATGCAATTATCATCCAATCCAAGGATTTAGCATTTCATCGAGATTTTTGTAGTCGATATCCCAGGTGGATACATAATGGTTTTAGGAAGAGACTGGACCCGCAAATTGAAAGGCTACTTTTCAATTGACTTTTCACACATGTGGTTACCATGGAGGGGTATTCCCAATCAGATCAAAATTGAAAGTACACCAAGACTTAAGCTGATGATTACTAATTATGGAGAAAACAATGAAGTTTTGTTTTGTGAAATAGATCTAGGTCAATATAGACCAAAGGCACAAGAAGTCTTGATGCTACAATGCTCAAACAATTAGGAAAATTCACTGAAAATTTCAGATTCAATAGAGATTCCTATTGTAAGTGATGATGAGCTATCACCAAATGAAGGTGAAAGCATGTTCGAAAACTTCAGAAGATTTGTTCTCAAAAGTGCAAGACGAGAAAAGGAATTGGGAAGTCATGCTTTTGTACAAGATTTATTGTTGCCCAATTGGTGTCGGATTCATAATGATTTTCATTCTGAGTTCTCCTGCGCAATGTGCAGGGTGGCTTTAGACCAAGTCCACAAAAGGATTTCCCAAGTCCCAGAAGATGAATATTTTAATTTGACAATGCAAAATGAAGGTAGTGACTCGGACAGAGAGCTCTCGCCAAAAGAAGAAATGATCCAAGAAGTAAACGAATTTCAAGAAGATCATTCTATTGCAAAAATTCAGAAGGAAGAAATACCCAGCCCAAAGCAATTGCAAAATCGAGAGCAAGTTTGGACCTTGAGGTTTGACGGTTCTAAATCCAAGAAGGGCAACGAAGCTGGTTATGAACTGATCAGTCCATCAGGCAAGACCTACCTAGCTGCTCAGAGGTTACAATTCCCATGCACCAACAATGTAACAGAATATGAGTCCTTAGTCCACGGATTGCTACACGCAATTCGAAAGAAGGTCAAAATTTTGCATGTTTATGGTGATTCAGAAGTTGTGGTGAGACAAGTGAGAAAGAAGTACGCTTCCCATGACAAGAGACTGAGAGGATACAGAAATCGGGTCTAGGATCTCATTGAAAGTTTTGACGCTTTCAATATCAAATCTATATACCACTCTCAAAACAAAGTTGCAAATTCATTGGCACAGTCAACGAGTTCATTAGAACCACTGGAGATGGATGTTGTGAAGAAATTCACAGTTGAAATCACTTCAACACCATCAGTACCAGACAATGTCACAAATTTCCAAGTATTTCATGATGACAAACACATTTTGGATTTCCTAACAAATTCAGATGTCTTCCTCACCCAGATCATTGATGAAGAAGAAGACCAAGGAGAAGCTGAATTTGATGCAGAGGGCATAATGAATTTAAAGACCAATAGCATCCCCGAAGGAATGATACAGCTCGAAAGGATCTTTGATCAAGATCAGATCAATGCGATTAAATATCAAAGAAATGATGGAGGCCAACATGAAGCAGTAAACCTAGGAACGACAGGTGAAGTTAAGAATATTCTCGTCAACAAAGTGTGCACTTTGCACGCTTGAAGAGAAGGAACAAATAATCAAAAGCTTAAGAGAGTTCGGAGATATTATTGCCTGGAGTTACGAGGATCTAAAGATATATGACACTGCAATTATTACACATACAATTCCCCTCAAGGCAGGCAGCACCAAAGGCCAATATACCCATCATTGGAGCCCCTCATTTTTCAGGAGGTAAAGAAGTTACTATTAGCAGGCATTATCTTTCCAGTATGCCACTCAACATGGGTCGCCAACTTGGTACTTGTTCGCAAAAAGAATGGAGAGATACGGCTATGTGTAGATTTTTGAAATCTCAACAAAGCTTCAGAAAAAAGATAATTAACCATTGCCATTGCTAGATGAAGTAATCCAAATTGTAAATGGGTCCCAAATGATGTCTTTCCTTGATGGATACTCAGGATACAATCAAGTGCTAGTGGAACCTGAGGATAAACTTAAGACCGCATTCACGACAAAGTGGGGTACATTTGCATACCAAAGAATGCCATTTGGGTTGATCAATGATGGAGCCACCTTTCAAAGGGCCATGGACATCACATTCAAAGATCTTATAGGGAAATGCATTATTGTCTACATGAACGACCTCACCGTGTTTTCCAAGAGAAGAGAAAATCATGTTGAAGATCTAAGGAAGATATTTCAAAGATGTGGAAGATATTTCAAAGATGGAGAAGAAAGGGATTCTTATTCATTAAACCTGAAGAAGTGCATATTCAGGGTGATCGAAGGAAATTTACTAGGCCACGTGATAACAGAGAAAGGGATTCTTATTGATCCCGATCGGGTAGAAGCTATATCAAGAATCGGCTTGCCATCAAGTCAGAAAGAGTTGAAGTCTTTCTTCGGAAAGATTAATTTTGTAAGAAAGTTCATAACAAGGTTTGCTGAAATAGTCAGGCCTCTAAGTGAAATGTTGAAGAAAGATGCAAAGATAGAATGGACGGAGCCAACAAAGAAGGCATTCGAAGAAATCAAACAAGCCATAATTGATGCTCTCGTCTTGGTCATGCCTGACTACACGAAGCCCTTCTACCTCTATTCTTTCGCATCAAAACATATATGTGTTGCAATGCTTACCCAAAGGACAGAAGAAAAGGATGAACATCCCATAGCATTCATGAGTGCACCATTCAAAGATGCAAAGTTGAGATACCTGAACGTAGAAAAACAGGCTTAGGCTTTAGTCAAGGCAGTCAAGAAGTTCCGACAATATATTTTGAGAAGCAAAGTCTTTGCCATAGTTCCAGATGTGGCTGTTCAAACCCTCTTGATGCAAAATGAATTAGGACAGAAAAGAGGCAAGTGGATTACCATTATTCAAGAGTATGATGTAGAGATCCAGCTGATGAAAATTGTTCGCGGCCAAGCCTTAACATAGACTATAGCCACGGGACCAGGACTGGTGCAACAAGTTTATGAATTACAGGAAGTATCTCCTGATGAATGGTACGATGATATCACTTACTTCCTACTCAACCACAGATGCCTTAATGATCTGAATCCAGTACAAAAGAGGGCCATAAGAATGAAAAGCCAAAGATATATGTTGCAAGGAGCAGTACTATACAGAAGAAACCATGGAGTCTTCCTGAGATGCCTTGGAAAGGAAGAAGCAAAACAGATAATGGAACATTTTCATTTCAGGTTTGGGACCGAGCATGGAGGAGCATTACCGACAGCACACCAAGTTTTAATGGCAGGCTATTATTGGCCAACAGTGTTCAAAGATGTGTACGATCATGTAAAAGCCTCTCACACATGCCAAGTAACTATTGCACGAGAGAAGAACCTAGCTATGCCACTTCAACCGGTGATAGAAGTACAACCTTTTACAAAATGGGGACTCAACTTTATTGGTATGATCAACCCACCTTCCTCTGCGCAACACAGGTATATTCTAACCACAACTGACTATTGCACAAGGTGGTCAAAAGCTCAAGCTTTAAAACTGTACACAACAAATACTGAAATTAAGTTTTTAGAAAAAAACATTATCACTAGATTTGGTTGTCCTCATGCTCTAGTATGTGATAATGGTTCTGCATTTTCTTCTTTGAAACTTTCTAACTGGGCATTTAAATATGGTGTCACTTTGAAGTTTTGATCAAATTACTATCCCCAAGGTAATGGATTGGCAAAATCCACAAACAAAAATTTGTTGAATGTTGAATGTTATTCAAGAAGCTGTTAGACAAGAACCCAAGGGACTGGCATACACAGTTGAGATTCGCTCTTTGGGCAGATAGAGTAAGAGTAAAAAGTTCCTTAGGGACATCACCCTACCATCTGGTATACGGACAGGATCCTGTATTCCCCATACAATTAAGAATTCCAACTTTACAATTCATGCAAAAATGTTTGGATCAAGAGGATAGAGTTAAAACTAGATTGTCACAATTGCTACTTTTGGAAGAGAAAAGAGATCAAGCATTGGAAAATTTCGCAAAACATCAGGGTATCGTGAAAAGATGGTTTGATCGAAAAGCGAGGATAAAGGCATTTAGAATTTCTGATTTAGTCCTTTGTTGGGACAAAGCTCATGAACAAAGAGGAGACCATGACAAATTTGACAACTTATGGATGGGTCCCTATCAGATTGCAGAAATTCTAGGGGATAATGCATTCAAATTGAAGACATTGACCGGAGAAGATGTCCCATTGCCAATCAATGGGAAATTTCTCAAACATTATTTCCAGTCTTAGACACCTAGTGAGTCTAGCTTTTGTACATAGTTAGATTAGTTTCCTTTCCGATTGGGTCTAGGTTTTGTTCGGTTTTGTCTTAGTTTAGTTTTCCCTTGCTTTTGTTTGCTTTAGTTTAGTTGTCCCTGCTTTTTTAGATTAGATTGATTTGCCTTAGTAACTTTAGGTTTGCTTTGAATAAGGAAGATTTTCCGTTTGTGAGAAAGGTGATGTTGCTTACACACACTCTGGATTGACCTTGCCAAGGTATGTTAGGACTATTCCTTGGATAAATACTTGTGGATAATCTTAGAATCCTAGATTAATTGTTTCTAAAGTATCTTAAGGTTAAGGTTAATACTTGACTAGAAAGGGAATCATCTATTGTATCTTGACATTGAGTCTTAAAGTTATTATATCTTACACACTTAATGAATTCTCTAAGTCATTATGATCTCCTAGGTTAAGTTATTGGCTAAACTACAAAAGAATAAAAGTCTTACTTCAGCACCACTATAATGCTCAAACCCATGTGAGCTTCATTGCTTACAAGCCAAAATGTGGAAATATGTGAAAGGAAAGGAGTATCAAAACTAATCAAAAGAAAAGAATGAAAAAATCAAAACACTTGGCTTTTGGGTGTGCGGACATCTCTACAAGCGTACACTCAATAACAAAGAAAATAATAAATAATAAATCGCAGGAAGTAGAGCAATCTCCGTGAGATTATAGAGATAACAACGTTGGGGCTATGGACGCTCGCTAGCAGCGAGGCTCTATCCAAGGATGCTTTTGGAGTTAAGACAAACTACACCAAAATGCCATGATGGAACCAAAGAGTCATAATGGTCTTATGAGATGGACATAAACACATTTGCACACACTTGTAACTGCAGGATAAAAGGTCTTGATATAGTTTAGGATTCCTCTTTCTTTTTTAGTACTCTTCTTAGCCAAGGGGTAAGTTAGTTAGAATTAATTTAAGATTCCGGGTTGGAAGTGGGTCTTATCTTTGGAATGTTTAGGAACATTCCTCACGTGGAGTCGCCAGATGTTGTGACCTATTTCACACATCACCCCATTGCAAATGGGGACCCTCAGTGGTTTGCTTTTAGGGTTTAGCTTTGAGTTGCAATTTCATAAGCTATGTTGCTCTGAGAGTTTCAAGTCAAAGTCTGGAGTCATCACCTGAGCCAAGTAGAGAATTCAAACTTGAAACTATGTTTAGACATCATAGAAGTGCTCAAAAGACCCGAAAAACGAGGATCGCCTGTGCTTTCACTCAATTCTGACACTTCCTACTTTTTAGGGATTTTGCTTTTTTTGCTTTTTGTTTTTTTCATTTTTGGCACTTTTGGACCAATCTGGGATTTACTATTTTTAGAAAGTTGTTTTTTTGCTTTTTCTATTTTTAGTAAGTTTCTACTTTTAGAAAGTGCTAGGTTTGATAATGGAATCAAAGTTTCTACTTTTAAAATCAAAAAGCAATAAAAAATAAAGCAAAAATCAGGCCTTTAGACCAAAAATCAATCAAAAAATCAGATGAAAAGCATACAAAAATCAATGAAAAAACAAGTGAAAATCAATTAAAAAATCATGCAAAAATCTAGAAAATCACTAAAAAATAAACCAAAAGCCATTGAAAAATCTGAAAAAATAAAAATGGCGAAGGGACATGGCATAAAATAATGGCTAAAATTGCATAAGTCTAACGAAGTGCACCCAGCAAGAAAAATGGCAAGAACTTCACAAAGTCCGCCCTACCTTGGAGATAGATGGAAAAGAAGCTAGAAAGTCCGCCCGAGGCAATGGAAAGCCAAGAAGAAAGTCCACCATGGGAAGAAAGATGAATGGAAAGAACTCTTGGAAGTTTGCCTAGCATTTGGAGAGACCATCTTGAAGTCCACTAGGAATTGGAAAGAAAATTATGAAGTCTGCCATCCTTTGGAAAAGCCATCATGAAGTCCAACTTAGACATCAAGGGGGTATGTAAAGAGTTTTATGAAGTTCGCCTAGTGTTTGGAAAGACTAGAAGGAAGTCCGCCATCACTTCGAAAAGTGTCACCAAAGTCTGCCATGAAGCATTATGGAAAAAAGTTTATAAAGTCCGCCCTTGGACTAGGAGAAAAGATGGAAAACTTGAGAGGAAGTCCGACCCACCTTGTAATACACATGGAAAAGCATTTGGAAAGTCTGCCACAAAGAGATAAAGTATGGAAAGAGAAGCTTGAAGTCTGCCTAGACATTAAAGAGCAAATGGCAAGAAATTCTCCAAGTCCACCATGAAGAAAATATGTCAAAGAAACTCTAAAGTCCAAACTTGGAAAGAGAAAGGATAGGAAAATCCATGGAGTTGAATGAAATTCGCCAAGATGAATAAAAATACATGGATAAAATAAAAATTAAAGGTTGGAAAAATCAAAATTTCACATATTAAACCTTTAATTATTCCAACACTTAAGAAAATTCGAGCTCCAAGAGATAAACTTAAAAAATTTGGACAAAGATGAAGATGAAAAAGAGTAGAGAAATTAGAAACTTGCCTTGATAAACATGAGTCTAAGTTCGATGAACTTAAGAAAAACCATGAAACTGCTAAAATGGATCAAGCTTCTCAACTGTATATTGAGTTTTCAAGTCATTTTCAACTCACAAGTTCGATTGAAGAAGTTAAGCTCTCTCCAAATTTCAAGAGATAGAATTTTTTTCTCGAGATAGAAATTTTGAGAGAGCTAGAATGTTGAAATTGAGTGATTTTTCGAGGCGAAGAACAAAGGAAGAAGTAAAAGTTTGAGTTGAAGATCGAAATTTTCAATTGAATAGCTTGCTTTTTCAATGATAAAGGCAAGATTTTCGAAGTTCAAAGCTAAATTGCCATTCAAGGAGTATAATTCTAGAGTTTGATGGAATTCTTCATTTTTTACTTCTGTCTTCATTTATCCTCAAAAAATTTACTAAGTGTTGTTACTTTCAGCTTGTTTTTTCGTAGAATTTAACCTTCAACAAGCCGAAAGTTAAAATTTTCAAGGAGAAAATTTAAAGAAAATCACAATTAAAAGTTTTTTAAATTAATATATTTTCTTTTCTCGCAGGTTGATGACCACCCTTGGAGAATCTTCGAAGAAAGCACAGATGAAGTTCGCGAGCAAAGGAGTTCAACAAGAATCAAAGATTAACTCCAAATGGAAGAACATCACGGATACAGACCTTGGACACGTAGACTTCGAGGAATTCAAAAAGAGGACGTATGGACTAAACGGACTCCTGCCGACAGCAATTGCCCACCAGATGATGCGGAATGGAATTGTTCAAGCTACTGGATTTCCTCTAGCAGTTGAGTGTGCTAAGTTGATGGTGGAATGCGCCAGACATTACAATCCACAAGAAAGACAGATCATTGCTCCCGATGGAAGGATTTTGGTACATCTCAGGGAGTCGGCCATCCAGGAAGCATTCGACATTCCTCATTACAACAGGACTTCATATAAAACTAAAGAAGAGGCCAGGGCAATTTTTGAAGACCGAATAGATCAATGTGCAACCATCATCAACAAAACGTGGTTGGAAAAGCCAAGGGCTTCTGCAAAGAAAATGCCTAAGAAATTGCGCCGGACAGATTTCAAAGAAGACTACGGTGATATAATCTTGCTTTTGAACAGGATAATGGGCAGTCCACAAGGCGCACCATTTGAAACATGGATGTACTTTTTCATAGATGAGATCACCTCAGGAGTCAAAATGTTCAACTGGTCAAGGATGATCAGCTATAACATCCATGAGCAATTGATCAACTTGGAGAGGACTAAGTCATTTTATATGAGTTCCTATGTCATCTATCTATTGGCAAGAGCCTATAGATATTTCGGATTAATATGCAAAAGCGTTGTAGGCAACAGAGAAAACGAATTCAAAGTGTATGAATGCTACCCCCAACTACAGCTGTCTGCCAAGTCTCATTTCAGAAGAGCACACAATGCATTCCTGATGTACATCACGAGGATACTACAAGGAGGGATGCATCAAAGGTTGACTCATGAAGCCAAGAGCCTTATCAGCAAATATGGATCCTGGTACATACAGTTTCCGAGATTCACTTATATCAGAATTCAGGGATTCACTAGAAATCCGTTCAAACTTCCAATTTATCCAACCAACAAAATGATTCTCCTGGAAGTTCTTAGGCAGCTGGAAACTTATCAAAACTTCTAGAGAGTGAAAAGCAAAGCAGCCGTCACTTTTCCATTCTTCATTGGAAATATGGAAGAATCTTGCCCATCAGCACAGGCAGCTGAAGGTGCCCAGCTAGAGATGCAATGGTATCTATTCACGTCATATCAGTCTAGAGTTAATTTTGACCCTCATCATCACAATAGGGCCGTGAATGGAGTAAAGTACAAACACAAGGTAGATCTGGAAGACTACTGGGCTAATGTTGCGGATGAGTTTGATGTTAGAAAAAGATTATGGTCCAGACTGTCGGTCAGCTTGATCAGGACAACTGAGCTCTTCCATGTGCCGGATCAACTTGAAGATGATGGCAAGTATATGCCCAAGTTTTGATAAGTCTCGGCCTCTTCTTCCCATACGATGGTCAGAGCCAAAGCTTTCAAACTTGACCACCTTCATAAGACCAGTCATCAAATATTCGCAATGGTGGGTAGACCAGCGGATCAAAGAATTGTGGCAAAAGAATGTGCCTTTGGCATACACTTTGATGGGCGAAGCAAAATCTTACTCCTCAAACGTTGGCGCATCTCAAGGCAATGAGCCAATCGAGAGCACCAATCCCAAGAAAAGGAAGGAGGAAAAAGGAAAGGGGATTGCAAATGAAGAACTTACCAGGAAGAAGCAAAGATTAGAGCCCCTTCATTCTGCTATGTCCGCAAACATAAATGAGATATTAGACATTAATGAGTCTTTGGGAGATATAAGGATTCCTTCTCCCATTCCAATTCAGCCAAAGGATGATGAGCCTCCATCTCCCACAGGCACCAAGATTTTGGGGTCTGACAATGAAGTTGACATTCTGAATAGCGAGTTTGAAGAAGGAATGATTTCAGCCCTTAAAGGAATTCAAGAAATTTCGGGCACACAAGACATTCAAGAAGAACAAGATACTGAGCAGCCAACCATCCCTGATTGGCTAAAAGAAAGATTGAAGATGAAGGAACCAGAATAAGTTTCAGAAGAAGATGACATGGCCAATTTATTGGCCAAATTGGAAGCAGTCAATGTAAGAAAGCCTACCAAAACATTCTCCACTATCTAGAGAGATGAAGTCGGGCATCGTACAGTCCAAGTTGTTGTACTGACAATTGATAAGTCTAGGGAGGATATTACTCTTCAAGAATATGCTATCACCACTATCAATCTGGGCCTAACCACAAAAGGACAGGAAGTGGAAGACTTAGATAATTCAGTTGCCACTATCAAAGCAAGGTTGGAAAAGGAGGTAGCAAAGAAAAAGGAATACAAACAAGAGGTTGAACGACTAAAAGAGTATATTCAGCATTTGACTAAGCCTCTCGATCAAACCAGCTCAGCGGCTCCTCCATTGATGAATATTTCCCAAGAAACTTTCGAAGAGGAGAAGACTACAGCCAAAGAGACCAGAGAATGGATGATCAGCAAAAGAGAAGTTGTTGTATTTGCAGAAAAACTGATGTTGGCATACGGGAAAACTTCCTCTTTGCTCTCAAGAATTTCAGCT
>VDFB02357153.1:0-29059 GCA_007258455.2 Sequoia sempervirens | reverse complement strand
AATTAATTATTTACTTGGAAAAAAATAAAAAAAAATGCAACACATCTGGAAATGAGTCCTCTACTCATATCCAAAATATTGTAAAAAAATAGTATCATTTTATTGGGGTTAGGGTGGTTATACAGACACTTCTTATTTTTTCCTTGAAATTTAAGTACTACTACATTGAAATTTCAAATTTTCACCAAATAGATTTTTTTTCTTTTAAATAAACCTAGTAGTTTAAAAATTGAATTCCATTTTCTACAGATTATATTCGTACATAATTTTGAAATAATAGAGTTAACTTATTCAAATTTTTATGTCAAGTTGCCTAACTCTGATTTTTCTAAGTTTTTTGCCACTTAAGGGCCTATTTTTTCTATGATGATCTTGCACATACCCTTAATTTAGCTTAGACAACATCATCCATAACATAATTTGAATGAAACCTTAGCATTTTTAGCCTTATCTCTCTCCTTTTAGGTGAAAAACTCTATAAGAGCAAGAGAAGTCATAGGAACCCAAAATCAATGGTTCACATTACATCTAGCTTAATTTCATTTGAATTAGAATTAAAGAATATGATTTATCTTATGTTCATTGCATTTATCTTGCATTCATTTATTGTCTTTTGAATGAGCTTTACAAGTTGGTGTCTTATTTATAATACTATGGTGGGATGAAGTTCAAGACTCATGTCATCCCACAATAGAACAATCATCATGGATCTTGGGTTATCTAGCTCTTTCACTCCTAGTGTTGGTACTAGTTCACTAGGTATGGACCTTACCCTTAACAACCCTTTTCCTTAAAGAAGTGTGACAAGTGTTGAAACAATGGTTGCTAGTATTCCAAGAGAAAACATAATCCAAATCCATGAAGATTTATCAAACCTACAACATCAAGTGAGTATTGAAAACATTTCCAACACTACTATTCCTATCATAGATAAAATTCATTGCATGATTTAAAGTGAAGGAGTAGAACTTGTGTTTAACCTAGCTCAATTTTTTTGGAAACCATCTTAAATCAATGCCTACTTGTGCTCAACCTCTGTACAATGTCTAAAGTCAAGGAGGAACCCAAATTCCTCCTTCCACAACCATTGCCTCTATCCCTACCTATACCAACCCTTAAGTTACAACAATGATGTCATATCTTCTACCACTTTACCTCCAATAAGTATTCCATTCACTACTATCTCAAACACATATATACCTCCAACATATTCATCTCCATCTCAAAATACAACCAATGAAACTATCCTTAACCAAATTTTGCAAAATGTTTCATCACCTCGAAAGAAAATTTCCACCATAAACCAAAATCAAAATGGTGAACCATAATACTATGTCAAAAGCAATCCCTTATCTGGATATGTGCAGGATCATCATGGAAAAAATATGTCAGGTTAAGTGGCAAAAAAATTGGAAAAATCAGAGTTAGGCAACTTGACATGAAAATTTGAATAAGTTATATATATTATTTAAAAAATATGTAAGAATAAAATATGTAGAAAATTGAATTAGGTTTAACTTACTAGGTTTTTTTAAACCTTATTTGGTGAAAATTTGAAATTTCAATGCAAGAGTACTTTAAATTTTAGGAAAAAAATAAGCAGAAGCAGATGTCTCTGTCCGGACCACCCTAACCACAATAGAATGATAATATTATTTTATGTAAGATTTTAGATATAAGTATAGACTCCATGTCCCATCGTGATGACATATTTTTTGTATAGATTTTGCAAGTAAATAATTAATTATGATTTTTTATTACAAATTTTAAAAAATATAGAAATTCATATGTCCTTAACTTGGTCAAAACTTCATGAATTTTTTTTTTTTTTAATCCTATAGTATGCAAAGCATAGAATGTGATGCATGTTTCGTATTCAAAAAATGTGATACCATATGAAAGCTATAGATGTCTTTCAGTCAGTCTATCAATCAAGACTTTAGTCATAATTCAAATAAAAAATGAATAATAATTATTTATTCGATTCAAAGTGAAGTATAATTATATTGGTGGAAAGCTGAGAATATCCTTTAAAAACCCTTATTGTTTCATCAATTTTGGGTTAAAAAAAAAGTCATCAGCCATATACCCTACACATACCCATCATATTGCCACTTTTTCACCTATCATAATCCTGCACATATCCATCCTTGAAGATATTGAGAACATCGATACCAAAAGGTATATGGATTCCTAGGTTTGAGAAATATGAGGGGAAAGGAGATCCGTCTAACCATGTTTCGATTTGCACCACCTTATGGAGTGATTGTGTCCTTGAGGATAAGCTCTTGGCTAATCTTTTCCCTAGGTCCTTGAAAGATACTGCTTTAGAATGGTTTTCCTTGTTACCAAATAACTCAATTTGTTCATTCAATGAACTTGTTGAGGAATTTATAAACCATTTCCAAGTGCATATGACTTATAATATGACATTAGCTAATTTGATGAGATCTAAGCAAAATGATGATGAAAAAGTTACTGACTTCATTTTACGTTACCAATCACTTTTTCCCAGATCAACATAAAGATTCTTGATCCTCACCTTCAATGAATGTTCATTGAGCAATTGTAAGCTAAGATGCAAGATAAGCTTGGAATGATGAAGTTTCCTTCCTTCATACACTTGCGTACTGTCCTTCATTATTATCAAAACTTGGTTAGTAGTCATGAAACAAAAATCACCTCTATCCATCCTAAGAAGTCTAAATCTGGAAATGAAAATAGTTATCCACCTTTTAGGAAATATAATAAAGGATTCCTTCAAATAAATCCCCGGGTGGGTGCATGAAGTTGGGTACCAATTTTCTGGCCACTTTTGAAAAAATATTTACAAAACGCGCACGCATTATTTCACGTTAAAAAAAGAAAAAAGTGAAATTATTTGCCTTGGAATACCAACCCAAATGTTGGAAGACATTTCCAACAAGGCCAGAGACATGTTTTTGCAAATTCTATAATTTTTCACATAATCGGGTCTGTGCTCACCATCAAGATTGCATCTAATTCAATATCAACAAAATCGAAAACATGGGTAATGTTAGGTTCTCTCTTAGCTATCCAATGATGTGATTTTTTTCAATTTTTCACAATGTTAAGCCTTTCATCCATAATTTCTTTTGTTTGTATGTCTATTTTTTTGCTAAAAAAAATAAGTGTTTGTGTTTTTGTTATAAATTAACCATTCATCAAAATTTTAAAAATACATTATATTTTAGAAACTTCAGACTCATTTTACAAATTTAAAGAAAAAAATCCAATTATTTTCAAAAAAATTAGGGGAGCATGGCCAAAATTGTGCTTTTAGGAAGTGCTCCACTTCTTATGAAAATCTTCAATAAAAAATAAAATATCCATTAAAAAATTTCCCAGCCCAAAAATTGTGCATTAATCCACATGCTATTAGCTAACTTCTGACTATAAAGATTTTAAAATACTACAAAAAAGTTCACCATGCTCAGGTTGTACAAGAGTTGCTATGTTATGTTTTTCTGATAAAAACAACACGAATTTGTGTACATCCATCTTTTGAACCCCTTAATCTCAACCATTTTCAAAATAAATTAGTAGTTTAGAAAGTAGACTCGGAGCACTTGAATCCTTCTTTTTGTTCCATCTCAAAATTTTGAGTGTAACTATCCTCAATTTCACGCCCAAGGTCAATATTTCCTGATTTTAGAAAAAAAGAGGCCACTTAAGCCCCCTTTTTGGGAACCATCTTGGTGCACTTACCCCCCCTCAACCAACTCAACATGTTGATACCCAAGTGGCTGTTGTAAAGAAGACAACTCCTTTTACATTTGGGGATTGGGTTGGACAATGTACTCCCTTACCTGATACCCAACTGTAGTAACATAAAAAGTATCCCCTTTCCTTGTGAATAATTGACATTGAATTAACCTAATTTTACCTAGGTTCAGTTTTGTAATGTGTTGTACAAATTCACATTGATCTTGGGCTGGTTTTAATAAAATGTACTTAAATTTTACCTATTTACTATGTTAAAGTGTTGTAGCACACTTTCACATTTTTATCTAGGTAATCTTAATTAATTGTGCTAATTGAGCCACTATCCCTTTTAACTCAAATTTAAGATTTATTTGATGATACCTCTAATGATCCATCCTAACACCAAGTATTCAAATTGAAAAATATTAGATTTGGAAAAATTTAGGTCTTGGAGAATGGTGGTAGGACCCATTTTCCTTTAGTGACGAATGGGTCCTCCCTTAATAGGATCCCCCTTTCTTTACATATTTGACATGGGTTTTTCATGTTGTTTTCACCTCCCAAAGAAAGGTCTTGGAAACTTGTGCCAATAACTATTCACCTTTAGTAGAGAATGGTTCCTCCTTAAGTAGGACAATCATTTTTGGATTTAATTTTAGTGGGGTTCTAATGAATTTCTATCCTAGGTCTAGTGTTAGCTTGAATTGTTTGAATTTTAGGGTTAATATCTAAATTTAGTATAAATAAGGGGTTAATTCACATTGTTTCTCCTAGAAAGTTCAAGTTATCATAAGAGAAAATTCACAAGAGAATTATAGAACACTTCAAGAACATTTCAAATAAATTCTAAGGATGATTATCAAGAGTTTATTGCAACAATTCAAGATTATTCCATCTTCTCTAAGGCATAGTTCTTTCAAGCATGTTGTTGAGCTAAGATAGTTGATGTAGCATTGAAGGTATACAATGAAACCATCGTTATACATCTTATTTGAGATCAAGATCTACATTCTTCATAGCGACCACATGTTAGTGTTCCATAGAAAAATGGCCCCTTGTCATTTTCATGGCCTTTTAGGTCTTTTTTCATGGTGTTTGGTCTATTTTTCTCTAATTTAATGTGGTGACATGGCTTGAACATGCATATTTAGGTACTAAAATTCAAATAACAACGTCTTGTGAAGGTGTTGGGTATGTACAGGATCATGATGGGCCAAAAAGTGGCAATATGATGGGTATGTGGCTGATGACCATTTTTTTACCCAAAATTGATGAAATGAAAAGTGTTTTTAAAGGATATTCTTACCTTTCCACCGATATAAATTATGCTTTACTTTGAATTTAATAAGTAATTTTTATTCATTTTCTATTCAAATTACAACTAAAGTCTTAATTGATAGGATGATTGAAAAAAATCAATAACTTTCAAATGGTATCACATTTTTTGAATCCAAAACATGTGTCACATTCTTTGCTTCACCTACTATAGGATTAAAAAAGGAAAATTTTAATTTCATGGAATTTTTGACCAAGTTAGTGTGGTTAGACATATGAGTTTTTATATTTTTAAAAAGTTGTAATAAAAAAATCATAATTAATTATTTACTTGGAAAAAAGTTACAAAAAATATGCATCACATCGGGAACGGAGTCCTCTACTTATATCTAAAATATTATAAAATATTATTATTATTTTAATGTAGTTAGAGTTGTCAGACAGACACCTACTTATTTTTCCCCTAAAATTTAAGTACCATTGCATTGAAATTTCAAATTTTCACCAAATAGATTTTTTTTTTTTAAACCTAGTAGTATAGAAACTATATTCAATTAGCTAGAAATTCTATTCTTACATATTTTTGAAATAATATAGATAAATTATTCAAATTTTTACTTCAAGTTGCTTAACTCTATTTTTTCTAAATTTTTTGCCACTTAAGGGCCTATTTTTTCCATGATGATCTTGCACATACCCTATTGTGAAGTGTTGTAAAGCATTTCTACACTCTTCTAGACTCTCTTTATTAAAATTCACCTATAAATCATATTTTTATCACTAATCAAGTCCTATTTTAAAGTGTTGTAAAAAGCATTGTAACAAGATTCCATGCTCTTCTAGACACAACTTCACTATTTTTCCCTTCCTTATGCTTTGTTTGGTCCCTTTATTCCCTTATATGTTTTAATTAAGTGTATTTTTGAATGTTATCCAAAAAAACAACATTAAATGAAAGATAATTATTGACACCCATTTTTAGGTCCTAGGTGGAACCCATTCACCATCATGGGTAGTGAATGAGTCCCCCTTAGCTCCAAATTGAAATTTTTTAAAATTTGTTTTTGGGTTTTTATTCAAAATCCCTTGATGTTGTCTTCTGATGAGGTATGAGTGGGTATCTAAGGGAAAATATTGTATAAATAAGTGATTTTCACCTCATTTTACATATCCTACATTCTCCATTCATTCAAGCATTCATTCACACATTATCTCAAGATTCAAGCATCTTACAACATCATATTGAGCATTGTTTAAGCACTTTGGAGCATCGATTTACGTTACTTTAGATTTGTATCATCAAGGGTTTGGTAAGTTGATAGCATTTGCAAGTTGTTAGTTTATCATTCTCTTTCATTTCATTATTTCATTAAGGGTTTGATTACCAAAGTGGGGTTTGACCATGGAAAACCCCTATTTGCTAACCCTCAACATATTTTACCCTCTTGCATGTGTTTTTGCAGAAATTTGTATGCATATTTTACAAGAATTTAGGTGATTGAAGATTGGTCAATAAGTCAACTAGGTACTTCAGTTCAAATCAACTTTATTTCAAGCTTGGATAAGGTTTTCTGTCTATTTCCTATCGAATTGACTTCATAAATTTTACAACAGACATTTCCAAATCTAGTGTTGCAAAGTTGACTCCTGATTTCTCAGAATTTTGGGAGAGGACTGATTCACCACTAGTGGAAAATGAGTCCCACTTTAAGACTGAAATTTTGAATTTTGTCAGATTTTGAACCCCGACAGTTAGAAACCTTTTTCCAACCCTTTTTCACAAATAGGACTAATTTGCCACCCTGGGTGAATGAGTCCCACTAAGAAATTTCAATAATTTTAGATAAAATTCATGACATTCCAAATTCATCAAATACTACCTAGGTGCACTCTGTTTCATCCTATTTCTTTCTATTCTACATTATTTCATCATTTAGTACATTGTTTACATATGACAGTTTGTTTTCCAGCATAGTTTAAATCTTAGTATTGCATTCATAATCATTCATTTAAATCACTCTCTTGCATTTATTTCATCTCATTTAGCCTAGAAAACATCATACATAACATAATTTGAATGAACCCTTAGCTTTTTTGGTCCCTATTTCTCTCCTTTTAGGTGAAAAACCCTAGAAGAGCAAGAGAAGTCCATAGGAACCCAAAAATCAATGGTTCATTTTAGTGCCTACATTTTGAACACTTCACATTTTTTATTTCATTCATATATTGCATCCTAGATTACACTTGCATTAATATTCAATTAGGACATTGTTTTGTTTTTGCATTCTTGGACCTTTCATATTTTATTAGTAAAAACTTCATTTAGATTTCATTTTTGCATTGCATATCATTTAAAAAACTAAAAAACTACATTCTCCATCCTTAATTCCATTTTGTCTAGCATTAAGATCATATTCTTGAAACTTTTTGAAAAACAAAATAAAACATATGAATACTATGACTCATTCACCATCCTGGAGGAATTAATCCTTTTGGGCTTTTTAAACAACATTTTTGGCATTTTTTTGGCATTTGTCTACATTTCTTTTTTCTATAGTTTGTTCTCTATTATAGTTAGTAGAATTTCTATTATTTGCATTTATAGCTCCTTGCTTACCTTACATTTGCATTCACCTTATCTTTTTTAGTACTTTTATGAGTGTTTGGTACCCCATTGATAATAATTTAGTGAGATGAAGTTCTAAACTTATGGCTTCCTATGATAGCACTTTTATTTTGGACCTTGGGATTTCAAGAGCTCCTACTCCTTGTATGGAAAATGGTGCATTAGGCCTTCACAGTGGCACTTTTATGCCTTCACCTTTCCATCCAATGAATGTTGACACCAAATATAGCTCCCTCCCACAAGAAAAGGTCATTAATATTCATGAGGCTTTTGCACATTTACAACAAGACTTGCCACTTGAAAACATTTCCACCACTGCTATACCCACTATTGATAGTCTTTATCATTTGATTGAAAGTGACGACGTCTTGCAAGTTATGAAGAGAATTTCTAAGATTTACAATAACATGCCTCTTCTAATACCCTATCTACAACCATTCCTATAAGCCAAGGATGACCTTAGGTTCCTCCCCCTTCAACCATAGCATCCATACCAACTTATACCAATCCGCAAGTCACCACAACTATGCACCAGGTTAATTATGCAAGTACTTCTTTCTCAATTGCAACTAGCATTCCTACTTCTCTTGTGGCATACCAAGTCCCCTCCACCACCTTCACCCCCCTTAGTATTCCTTTTACTTCCTATAACATCACTTACACTCCATAACCATTTTCCCTTCCACATCAACCCAGTTACCCTGACCCTATTCATAGATCACATGTAATTGCAATAGCTTAAAGGCTCATGTAGTTACTTGATCTCTATAGTTGTATCGAGCATTTGCTTGCTATTTGTATTAGATCTTTGTGGAGTTTGCTCTTTCTTTTGTAGTAGGGGTCAAATATCTATACTTATCGTATGGGTCATGTGTTAGGAGGGGTTCTCTAAAAGGATTCGAGTTAGGCACATCAACCCTTAAACACATTTGAGCATTAGGAAGTTGGTACCTTTGCAACTGGTGATCTTGACTAATAATTGATGTAACCTTAACTCTTATGGGAGGGTAAATCCACTCTTTTTTGAAGGAGTGTCCACCCCTAGTGTAAAGGAAAACTTATGGGCTCTAAGGATAACTCTAGGGGTCATAGGTTATCGTGTATAAGAGCGACAACTAATCACTACTCCTTGGGTGAGTCTCCAAATTAGCTTGGATATTTGTCTTCATTGATCATCATATGGGTTGTTGGTAATAAAAGGTTCCTTACAATAATAAAAAAAATAAAAAAATTATTGTGTATTTTAATGCGGCAAGACTTGCCTTGAGATATTGGGCATGACACTTATTTACTGTGTTGTAAAGTGTTGTAGCACACTTTCACATTTATCTAGGGTATCCTTAATTAATTATGGTTAATTGAGCTTAATTATCCATTTTAACTCAAATTTAAGCCTTATTTATGATACGTTCTAATGATCCATCCTAACACCAAGTATTCAAATTGAAAAATATTAAATTTGGAAAAATTTAGGTCTTGAAAAATGATGGTAGGACCCATTCGCCTTTAGTGATGAATGGGTCCTCCCTTAATAGGACCCCCCTTTCTTTACATATTTGACATGGGTTTTTCATGTTGTTTTCACCTCCCAAAGAAAGGTCTTGGAAACTTGTGCCAAGAACTATTCACCCTTAGTAGAGAATGGGTCCTCCTTGAGTAGGACAATCATTTTTGGATTTAATTTTAGTGGGGTTCTAATGAATTTCTATCCTAGGTCTAGTGTTAGCTTGAATTGTTTGAATTTCAAGGTTAATCTCTAAATTTAGTATAAATAAGGGGTTAATTCACATTGTTTCTCCTAGAAAGTTCAAGCTATCATAAGAGAACATTCACAAGAGAATTATAGAACACTTCAAGAACATTTCAAATAAATTCTAAGGATGATTATCAAGAGTTTATTGCAACAATTCAAGATCATTCCATCATCTCTAAGGCATAGTTCTTTCAAGCATGTTGTTGAGCTAAGATAGTTGATGTAGCATTGAAGGTATACAATGAAATCATGGTTATACATCTTATTTGAGATCAAGATCTACATTCTTCATAGCGACCACATGTTAGTGTGCCATTGAAAAATGGCCCCTTGTCATTTTCATGGCCTTTTAGGTCTTGTTTCATGGTGTTTGGTCTATTTTTCTCTAATTTAATGTGGTGACATGGCTTGAACACGCATATTTAGGTACTAAAATTCAAATAACATCTTTTGAAGGTGTTGGATATGTATAGAATCATGATGGGCCAAAAAGTGGCAATATGATGGGTATGTGGCTGATGACTATTTTTTTACCCAAAGTTGATGAAATGAAAAGTGTTTTTAAAGGATATTCTTACCTTTCCACCGATATAAATTATGCTTTACTTTGAATTTAATAAGTAATTTTTATTCATTTTCTATTCAAATTACGACTAAAGTCTTAATTGATAGGGTGATTGAAAAACATCAATAACTTTCAAATGGTATCACATTTTTTGAATCCAAAACATGTGTGACATTCTTTGCTTCAGATACTATAGGATTAAAAAAAGAAAATTTTAATTTCATGAAGTTCTGACCAAGTTAGTGTGGTTAGACATATGAGTTTTTATATTTTTAAAAAAGTTGTAATAAAAAAAATCATAATTAATTATTTACTTGGAAAAAAGTTAAAAAAAAATATGCATCACATCAGGGAACGAGTCCTCTACTTATATCTAAAATATTATAAAAAATTATTATTATTTTATTGTAGTTAGAGTTGTCAGACAGACACCTACTTATTTTTTCCCTAAAATTTTAAGTACCATTGCATTGAAATTTCAAATTTTCACCAAATAGATTTTTTTTTTAAACAAACCTAGTAGTATAGAAACTACATTCAATTTGCTAGAAATTCTATTCTTACATATTTTTGAAATAATAGAGATAGATTATTCAAATTTTTACTTCAAGTTGCTTAACTCTGATTTTTCTAAATTTTTTGCCACTTAAGGGCCTTTTTTTCCATGATGATCCTGCACATACCCTATTGTGAAGTGTTGTAAAGCATTTCTACACTCTTCTAAACTCTCTTTATTAAAATTCACCTAAAAATCATATTTTCATCACTAATCAAGTCCTATTTTGAAGTGTTGTAAAGCCTTGTAACAAGATTCCATGCTTTTCTAGACACAACTTCACTATTTTTCCCTTGCTTATGCTTTGTTTGGTCCCTTTATGCCCTTATAGGCTTTAATTAACTGTATTTTTGAGTGTTATCCCGACAAACAACATTAAATGCAAGATAATTATTGACACCCATTTTCAGGTCCTAGGTGGAACCCATTCGCCATCATGGGTGGTGAATGAGTCCCCCTTAGCTCCAAATTGAAATTTTTAAAAATTTGTTTTTGGGTTTTTATTCAAAATCCCTTGATGTTGTCTTTTGATGAGGTATGAGTGGGAAACTAAGGGAAAATATTGTATAAATAAGTGATTTTCACCTCATTTTACATATCCTACATTCTCCATTCATTCAAGCATTCATTCACACATTATCTCAAGCATTCAAGCATCTTACAACATCATATTGATCATTGTTTAAGCACTTTGGAGCATCGATTTACGTTACTTTAGATTTGCATCATCAAGGGTTTGGTAAGTTGATAGCATTTGCAAGTTGTTAGTTTATCATTCTCTTTCATTTCATTATTTCATTAAGGGTTTGATTACCAAAGTGGGGTTTGACCATAGAAAACCCCTATTTGCTAACCCTCAACCTATTTTACCCTCTTGCATGTGTTTTTACAAAAATTTGTATGCATATTTTACAAGAATTTAGGTGATTGAAGATTGGTCAACAAGTCAACTAGGTACTTCAATTCAAATCAACTTTATTTCAAGCTTGGATTAGGTTTTTTGTCTATTTCCTATAGAATTGACTTCATAAATTTTACAAATAGACATTTCCAAATCTAGTGTTGCAAAGTTGACTCCTGATTTCTCAGAATTTTGGGAGAGGACTGATTCACCACTAGTGGAAAATGAGTCCCACTTTAAGACTAAAATTTTAAATTTTGTCAGATTTTGAATCCTGGCAGTTAGAAACCTTTTTCCAACCCTTTTTCACAAATAACAGGACTGATTTGCCACCCTGGGTGAATGACTCCCACTATGAAATTTCAATAATTTTAGATAAAATTCATGTCATTCCAAATTCATCAAATACTACCTAGGTGCACTCTGTTTCATCCTATTTCCTTCTATTCCACATTGTTTCATCATTTAGTTCATTGTTTGCGTATGACAGTGTGTTTTCCAACATAGTTTAAATCTTAGTATTGCATTCATAATCATTCGTTTAAATCACTCTCTTGCATTTATTTCATCTCATTTAGCCTAGAAAACACAATACATAACATAATTTTATTGAACCCTTAGCTTTTTTGGTCCCTATCTCTCTCCTTTTAGGTGAAAAACCCTAGATGAACAAGAGAAGTCCATAGGAACCCAAAAATTAATGGTTCATTTTAGTGCCTGCATTTTGAACACTTCACATTTTTTATTTCATTCATATATTACATCCTAGATTACACTTGCATTAATATTCAATTAGGACATTGTTTTGTTTTTGCATTCTTGGACCTTTCATATTTTATTAGTGAAAACTTCATTTAGATTTCATTTTTGCATTGCATATCATTGAAAAAACTAAAAAAATACATTCTCCATCCTTAATTCCATTTTGTCTAGCATTAAGATCATATTCTTGAAACTTTTTGAAAAACAAAATAAAACATATGAATACGAGGACTCATTCACCATCCTGGAGGAATTAATCCTTCCGGGCTTTTTAAACAACATTTCTGGCATTTTTTTGGCATTTGTCTACATTTCTTTTTTCTATAGTTAGTTCTCTATTATAGTTAGTAGAATTTCTATTATTTGCATTTATAGCTCCTTGCTTACCTTACATTTGCATTCACCCTATCTTTTTTGGTACTTGTATGAGTGTTTAGTACCCCATTGATAATAATTTAGTGAGATGAAGTTCTAAACTCATGGCTTCCTATGATAGAACTTTCATTTTGGACCTTGGGATTTCAAGAGCTCCTACTTCTTGTATGGAAAATGGTGCATTAGGCCTTGACAGTGCCACTTTTATGCCTTCACCTTTCCATCCAATGAATGTTGACACCAAATATAGCTCCCTCCCACAAGAAAAGGTCATTAATATTCATGAGGCTTTTGCACATTTACAACAAGACTTGCCACTTGAAAACATTTCCACCATTGACAGTCTTTATTGTTTGATTGAAAGTGATGATGTCTTGCAAGTTATGAAGAGAATTTCTAATATTTACAATAACATGCCTCTTCTAATATCCTATCTACAACCATTCCTATAAGCCAAGGATGACCTTAGGTTCCTCCCCCTTCAACCATAGCATCCATACCAACTTATACCAATCCGCAAGTCACCACAACTATGCACCAGGTTAATTATGTAGGTACTTCTTTCTCAATTGCAACTAGCATTCCTACTTCTCTTATGGCATACCAAGTCCCCTCCACCACCTTCACCCCCCTTAGTATTACTTTTACTTCCCATAACATCACTTACACTTCATAACCATTTTCCCTTCCACATCAACCCAGTTACCCTAACCCTATTCTTACACAACTCCTTAACACTGTTTCTTCCATGAAACATCAACTTTCCACCATTATCCAAGGTCAAGCCTCTCCACCCACATATCATGTCTACAACAATCCCTTATCCTTAGAAATCTTACACACCCTGATTCCACAAGGGATAGAAAATCCTCAGTTTGAGAAATACGGAGATAAAGGAGACCCTATCAACCCTGTTAGTGCTTATATATCTTTATGTAGTGATTTTGTCCTTGATGATAAACTTTTAGCCAAACTATTTCCAAGGACCTTGAAAGATACTGTACATTAGAATGGTTTTCTAATTTTCTTAATTATTCCATTTGATCCTTCATTGAATTTGTGGATGCTTTCATAAGTCATTTACAAGTTCACATGGAACCTAAAAAGACAATGGATGACATCATGAGATGTAGAAAAACATAGACAAAAAGGTAATTGATTTTATCCCATGATACCAATCCTTGTATGCTCAAATTGATGTCAAGATTCTTGATGCACATCTGCAAAAGATACTTATCGAAAACCTTCAAGATAAACTAACTATGATTAAATTCCCTTCATTTATGCATTTATGTACAACCTTGTGTGAAGACCATAACTTAATTTCAAGTCATGATTGAAAATCCACTTCTAATTGAGTTGAAAAGCCTAAACACAACAATCAAAACCAAAATAAGAAAAAAAACTTTCAAAAACCAAATAGAGGCTTTTTACAGTTCAATCCACCTTCACAATCGTAACCAACTCAACCAATTAAAATCAAGTGGCAGTTGTTAAAGCAACTGTACCTTATACCTATGGGGAGTCAAAGAGATAATTTACAACCTTACCCGATACCCTCCATAAGACAATGAACCAATTACTTCAACAATGCATGCTCACTTTCCACCCGTTAGACCACTTGATCCCAATCAACCATTACCACCCACCTTCAAACCTAATGCTTATTTTCATTTTCATCACCAAAATGGACATGACACTAAACACTGCAAGCATCTAAAACATCTAGTTCAAGACCTCATTGATTCAAGCCATTTGTCCATTTTGTGTGTTAATGATCAAGGCAATAAGTCTATTGCACTGCCAAACTAAAATTTAAAAAATTTCACCACTCCCATGCCTAAGCACTCTACTTCATTTTTCAAGGCTAACAAACCTTCAAACACTGATGTAATGAATGTTGATACAAATAATGAACAACATGATACAACTTCACCTGTTATCCAAGATAGTCCTATGGATAAACTTGTGGCTATGATAGAAATTATCCAAAATGAGGGCCAAACCACTAAATCTCTTTATATCACTTTCTTCGCTAAAGACATACTACAAAAAATTCCTAATGGTCCTCTATAAATAGCTGGCAGAATCTATGATAAGCCCACTAATGGGATATTAATAGATCCTACTTGTGGCAAGAACGTGATCACAGAACAACTCCTAGTATTACATGATCTATATCAATATGATTATAATAAATGAGCTGCATGGATTAAGACACATACTAGTTTTGCATGCCCTACGATTAGATTGATCGTACTCCCCTTATAGATAGGACCTAAAACCTTGGAGGTAACATTTTCAATTATTCTACAATCTAACCAATTTCCTTTGTTGCAAGGCCACCCTTAGCGTTTCTGAATGAAAGTGGTCCTGTCAATGGGTATGTGCAGGATCATGATGGGCCATAAAGTGGCAATATAATGGGTATGTGGCTGATAACCTTTTTTACCCAAAATTGATGAAATGAAAAGGGTTTTTAAAGGAGATTCTCAACTTTCCACCAATATAAATTATTCTTTACTTTGAATTTAATAAGTAATTATTATTCATTTTCTATTCAAATTACAATAAAGTCCTGATTGATAGGTTGATTGAAAAACATCTATATCTTTCAAATGATATCACAATTTTGGAATCCAAAACATGTGTCACATTCTATGCTTTGCATCCTATAGGATTAAAAAAGAAAAAATAAATTTCATGAAATTTTTACCAAGTTAAGGTGGTCAAACATACGAGTTTTTTTATATTTTTAAAAGTTGTAAAAAAATTCATAATTAATTATTTAGTTGGAAAAATTAGAAAAAAATATGCATCACATCGGGACATGAGTCCTCTACCTATATCTAAAATCTTATAAAAAAATATTATCATTTTATTACGGTTAGGGTGGTCGATAGACACCTACTTTTTTCTTCTCTGAAAGTTAAGTACTATTGCATTGAAATTTCAAATTTTCACCAAATAGATTTTATTTTTTAAATAAACCTAGTAGTTTAGAAACTACATTCAATTTTATACATATTCTATTTTTACATATTTTTGAAATAATATAGATAACTTATTCAAATTTTTACGTCAAGTTTCCTAACTTTTATTTTTTTGAATTATTTTCCACTTAAGGGCCTATTTTTTCCATGATGATCCTGCACATACCCCAATGGTTCACAAGTTTTTGAAGTTTCCACCTATAATGAGATATTTACCATACACCATAGTGGCGTTAATCCCTTATCCTCTAAAGGTAATTTTTCCTTATAATATTTTTGGCTTGAACCCATGGAACCCATCACCCCTTGAAAGGACTTCATTTTCATAACCTATAAAAGTTCAAAGCTAAAAAGATAGTTAAATTGTGTCTTCAGAACACGTCCCTGTCCACTTCCACACCTCCTATTGTAGATAAAACCATGCTTTAGCTTGAGTCTGATATTGAACAAGCAATACAACATCATAAACAACCACCCCTACATATTCTTGACTATTGTTTAAACAACCACAAGAACTTGAAACTGTAGACACCTAAAAATAACCTAGGCCTGCAAGCTTCATTTTTACCACTTTTGTCCTAGCATAATTAAGACATTTAATTATGTCCTTGGTCCACATTCGACTATTGATTAAATAATTCATAATTATATAATTAATGAACATGTCCTTTTATTCTTCATGATTATTAAATTAATAAAATCTTATTTATTTATTTAATACATCACTAATGGTCTAAAGTCTTCCCTTAATTAAATAAATTTCTTAATTTATTTTAATTACCTTCTATTCACTTTATTTCTTCTTGATTATTAAATAAATAAGTTCTATTATTTATTTAATATGTCACGAATTGTCATAATTGAATGAATTAAATAATTTATTCAATTATTGGTCTTATTTGCTAAATTAAATAATTAAATTTAATTATTTAATTGCCAAATTGGATATTCTTCTCATTTTAAATAAATTAAATTATTTAAAATATCATCTCATTCTTAACAACAAGCTCATTTTGGTAAATAATTCAAAAACTGATTATTTACTATTTCACTAAATTCACATTTGGAATTAATTTAATTCCAAATCAGTAACTTTCCACCAAGAGTCAAGTAATCGGGCAGGTTCTTGACCCTTCCAAAATTGATCTTTAGTCTGGTCTTTATCTTTTTCATTTTTGAAAATCTTTATTTTCAAATTAATTTCCTCATTTATTCTCCACCGCCGATTCAATTTTCTATGATGACATCTTGACCGCTCGATTAATGATTTTTCCCTAACCCTAATTAGGAATTCTCATATTTAATCTAGACCTCTCATTTTAGGTTTTGGTCAGAATGCGATCTCACCCGTCCATGCAAAAGGGAATTTTATATAAAATGCCATTTTCTGCTCACTTTTCGATTATGCACAGACACATGCATTTTATAGGTAGACATATTATAGGCATTGCATACTTACCCACTTGCACACTTAGGCTTCTCATTGCAAATTATTGTCTATATTTAATCAAGTCTTAGTATGTTTAGGCATTGGCAAACATTGTCATAGGCATAGGTATTAGGCATATCTAAAATCTTTCAAAGCTTGGTGTAGGGCGTAGACATTTGCAGATTGCTCACACAACGAATCTGAGGGCAAAGCATCATCCAACAAGTAAGAAGGTGTTACAAAGGTGAGTTATGGAGGCTTCAGCAATTATCAGGTATAATCATTCTTTCATTTGCTTCCATTATGTTTTTTTAACTACTTTGGGTTTTAGTCTTTATTGATTGATGAATATAACCCTAAATTTAACGCTTAATTACATTGGTGAACCCAACTCTGTTTTTCATGTTATTTTCGTATGGTTTTTTGGTGTTTTATGTTGTTTTACAGGTATAAGTATGAAGTGATGCAACTGATTTTTTTTAAAATCATGACACATCTGATGCATCGCGACACATTCGCCAACAAAAATGCTGCAATTGCTCTGTCGTGCTGCAGTTGTGCTTGGAAAAGCCACATTTGAAATATCAAGATGCATCTGATACACATAGCGACGCAATCACTCTATCGTGACACAATTAACTGGTAAGATTTTTTGTTATTTTACATTTAGTTTTTTTTGCTATTTCCTGTATTTCTTTTATTCTGGTTCTTTCTTGCATTCTGCCTAGCATAGGTTTTTTGTTACTAATCAGGATTGGCAGCTTGTTGGTGGCTATTTTTCATGGGTTGAAGACAAACACTAAAACTACTAACGTATTGTCTTGTAGGTTCGACCGTCAAAGACCAAACATAAAAATAATGTGCCTGCATTTTTAGTAGTGTAACACACATTTTATGTTGGTGCAATTAAAACGAACCTTTGTTTGATCATGTTTAAATGTGTTTGTAAAATGGTAGGTGAGTATGCTCTCACCTTGTGAAAACTTAGTGATCAGAAAACCTGACCTCTTCATATCTGGTTTTACCTGACGATTTGGTATATTAGAGTATCCTCTCCCCTTGCACTTTTAGGCCATCTTAGGTGTAAGAGAAACGATTACCAACTCTAGAAATTGGGCTAGCCTAGGGATTTCATCACCCCAACATGACTCAAACTGGCAATGGAGCTAAGGCCAAGCTACCGCCGATCAGTATATAAATGTAAATCTTAAGGGAAAACCTAAGATTGTGAGTGTGGATGTGTCATATGGACGGAGTTGTACTCCCTTAAACCCTGTTGAGCTTAACCTCTTCAGGCTGGAGTGCCACCTTATTGGTTATTAATCTCTTACCCCATGTATGGCCACTCGAATGGGGGTCCTGAACTAAAAAAAATTGTGTAGTAAGCCAAAAACCTTCTATTTGCTAGCACAACACCAGTCGATGTGAAGACATCCACACTTTCACAGTTTGTAGTAGAGGTGATCAATCTGCCATGGGAGTTTCATGGGGGTTGGAAGCTTGGTTGGCCTAAGAAGAGAGTGCACTGTAAGGGGGAGCTCGTGTAGCCAAGCTTCTGAATTCACACGCTACAGATATGTGGTTGTGGAAACTTGCATGGAATCTAGTGAATATTGTCATGGCCTAACCTAGGATTGTGATTTTCTGGTGTGTGCTTGCTTACATTTAAAACACTTTGCTTTTCAATTTCTTTCTGGATTCATCACATTTACAACACCAAACAAAACATTCAATATCAGAAAGAACAAATTTTCCATCAAAATGACAATAAACTCATTTTTAAAAAACTGTGTCGCATTCGAGTTCTTGAGTTGCAATTGCTCTGTTAAACCACATTCAAAATTTCAAACGCTATATATGCATGTGTTGCGACGCAACTGATTGTCATAGAGTCGCATCTACTAAATCGAGTCGCATTTGTCAGTTCCTGAGTCGCATTCGCTCAACCTGAACCGCATTCGCAAAACCGTGATGCAATTGAAACCTCAAATGACGCATTCGCCTGTCATAATTTAAAACTTCATACAAAGTCAAAACTGAAGTCTTCATCTTGTCAATCATTTTTCAAAAACTATTTCCAAGGAGACTCTATCATAAACCAATTTTGAAATTGCTCAAATTTTTGACCATTAGTTTGAATTCATCACCATAGGTTGCATCCTTCATTATTCTTTAGTTGCATATTTTCGGCATTAGGTTGTCCTTAGGTTTACATCTTGCATACATGGGACTAGACAAACCTCAACATAGTTTGCAACGTCATTGCTTTTCAAAAATAGGATCTTTTGGACTAAGTTATCAAATCCCTTTTTTAGTCATTGTCCTCTTTGGTGATATTTTCCAACTCAAAACTCTATTTAGGGGAATTCACTAGTCATTTATATCTTGTCACCTTGTCATTTTCAACAAAGTCCTCTAGTAATCGACATCAAAAACAAAGATTGAGCTTAGAAGTGCTTAGGTACCCTTGTCTTAAATTGCATTATAAGTCTACACATTGCATATTTTATTTCCCAAAAATCCAAAAACATTAGTCATCCTAGTCGTCAGTTTTGAACTTAGACCTTGCATAGTGTCATCACTGCATTTAGTTGTCATTTTAATTTGAGCAATCTCATTTATGGTGGAAACTAGACTCCAAAAACAACAACGACAAATGGAAAACTTTCGACAAGACCCCACGTCCACTGTTAACAATCCAACGTATGACCCACATTAGACTTTCAACGATCCATTTGGCAATACAAACAATCAATGTCTCACGATGATACTACCCTCATCAAATAGCCCATTTGAACCATTCTTGCGAAAAGATGAATATGGTCAAATACTCAAGGAAAACTTAGAGGTAGCAGCACAAGACCCAGAGGCCTCTCAGTTCATTGAAACAATGGTTCTTTATGATAGAGACAGATACTTGGCTATACTCTTGAGTCAAGGAGCCAAATTACCCCAAGGATTTGACATTACCACGATACAATCAACACCTCTAGACCCTAATGTCAACAACATGCATAAGTCACATAGTAGTCAACCTGTAAACACTATGAGCAATACCTTCTTTGACACCACAACGACAGTGCTTGCTACCGCCAACATCCCAAACACCTCCAACACAATAAATACATCTATTGGAGGATCACAATTGGCTACAATACCCACCACATCCATGACATAATCACAATCGGCTATAACTACCTTTGGCTCCTCGGCAATGAGGGTGAATCATTCAAAACCTCTAAATACCATGACAGTAAATATGACGGGGGCATCATCAAATCATAACAATCCCCCCTTGACAGCTACATCTACTACCACAAGCACACCTTTGACATATCCGCTTAGTGGTATCTCACAAAATCCTTTGGGAGGAGGAAAATGACGTATCTTTATCCAAGGACAACAACAAAACGTTAACAGAACAACACAGTCACATGTCATTGCCTCCCAAGGTATAAATACAAACATTCCCCTTGTGCAAACCCAACAATTCGCACAAGGTGGCCAAATAACACAACCCATGGCATCACTAACACATCATAATGTCCATGGTCATCATATTCCTCAGGTAACGACACATATGGCTAGGGGACACATCCCAACCTACTCATCTCACATTCATACTCACCAACATATACCAAACCCTAACTTCCAGTACCAGCAACATGGCAATCCACACACATCATACATGTCACAACAATCCATACCACCACAATACACCAACATTCACGCACAACAAACAGGAACCTATGTTGTACCAAGCAATACAGCATATGGAAACACAAATGACCCTGTTATGGACACCCTCCAAACAAGATTGATGGGTTTAGAAAAAACTATCCAAAACATATACATTTCAGGCAAGAAATCAGAAATATCATATGATCTAAATGTATACCCATTCGACATGAGCTTATACATGCCTCCATTTCCTTCGTGATATGTGTCACCCAATTTCACAAAATACGGAGGCAAGACAACCCCTATTGAACATGTTCAAGAATTTTCAACCAATTGTATGGACATCGCTTACAAACAAACATACTTGATGAGACTTTTTTCTAAAAGTCTAGTGGGTCCTACCCTTGAATGGTTTTCCACGCAAAAGGATATCCAGACATGGGATGAACTTAAACAAAAATTCATAAAAAATTATGCGAACAACATCGACATGGATACCTTTATCACTAGCTTGTGCACTCTTACGCAAGAAGATGCTGGGGAGACGTTTATCCCATTCTTTCAAAAATGGAGAAGCCTTGCTAGTCGGTGTCACATTGACATCCTCGAAAGGGAGAAATTTGACATGTTTGTCCAAACACTTCTAGGGCCCCTAAAGTACGCATTGCAAGTACATTGCTGCACAAACTTCACAGACTTAGTTGAAAAAGGGGTCCAGATTGAGAAAGCCCTTATCGCAAAGGGAGAACTAAGATATGGTCCCAAAAACACAAATGTCAACCCAACCATCGACAAGAATAAATACTGGGTAAAAAATAAACACATTACAAATGACGGTGTTGTTGATGCCAAGACTGCAAACATTGTGGGTCCTATATTGGCCCTAAAAGGGGTTCAACAACAAAACAAACCAACAAAAACATCGACACCCCCTACTAATGTCCCTTCAAACAATCAAAACAGTCAAAATCATCAAGGACAATACCGTCAGATGAGACAATTTCTTAAAGGTCGCACATACAGTCCTTTGGGTGAACCCATTGAAGAAGTCCTTAAGAAATGTCTCCAGAATGGGTTCATCATACTTCAAGAGCCAAAACCATATGACCCAGGACAACTCAAACTAGCATGGTGGAATGATAATGTATTTTGTGACTACCATCAAGCAAAAGGACATACAACCTCCAATTGTCGACAGTTGAAAAATCTAATACAAGATCTTATTGAAAGTCGAGTCATTGAAATAGGGGGATCACAATTTGCCTCCAATTTAGATCATACTATCCATAAGAACCCATTGCAGGATCATGGTTCTCATAAGGCTTCCACTTCAGGTCCACAGATGAACAATAGTCAAGCTAACTGCGCCTGAGCCAAGTACGATTATTCTAGTGGACTAATTATAAATAATGTCCGAACTAACGATGAATACATCAATACCATTACGATTAAGAGAGCACCTCAATATAACGCTACTACTCAAAGTGGCAAGGTCACTATAGCTAGTCCACCTCCTGCTAGACAAGCCAAAATCACCATACCTGGCCTATCTGCTAAACAGTCAAAACCTATCCCAACCACAAAGCAATGGCAACCCAAAAGTCAGTTCAACCTTATTGACCAGCTAGGCAAAACCCCCGTGCAAATCTCTATACTTGAGCTACTCCGTATATCTCCCACGCACAAAGACATTCTAGATAAAACTCTACAAGATTCATCGGTCCCCAAGGACATTGATGTCAATCAATTTGAAACCATGGTGGGATACCTCACTACACCTCACCACGTCACCTTCTCGGATCAAGACTACTCATCACCCAAAGCCAACCATAAGGATGCATTGCACATAGAAACTTTTGTCCACAAGCACAAAGTTAGATGGGTTTTAGTAGATGGCAGAGTAGGATTGAACATATGCTCCCTCAAATTGGTTAAGGCCCTAGGGTTCTTTGATGCATGTGTAGAATCAACAAAGAGTATAGGGATCAAAGAATACGATGACAAAGAACGCTCTTCACGTGGTGTTATCTCCCTCCCTCTCAGAGTGGGACAGATCATTGTAGACACAACCTACCAGGTCCTGGATTTGGAACTACCATATAACATCTTGCTCGGCCGTCCATGGATTCATGCCTTAAAAGTCATTCCGTCCACATATCACCAATGCCTAAAGTTTCCATTTGATGAAACAGAAATAACCATATATAGAGACCCCGACCCTTTCCAATATTGTACGAACCTAAGGGGTATTTTTGAAAACAGAGTGCCTATTAACCGAGAAGTACCTAACTCCTCATCATCCAAATACATTGACCCATCTACACTCACATCATTTTCCACATCCGCTCCATCCACGTCTTCTGCCACACCACCATCTCCTGTAAACCCTAAGGCTGAATCCACTATCAAAATCCAGGACCTCGACTGTGGAGAGTTCAAACCATATACAACATATAGCATAACAACAATACCCAAGTCTCCAAAGATATATGGTCAGCCATGCTTCAAAATGGAACCCAGGGAAACCTTCAAAGTTCCACTGAAAACAATTTTCATTAAATGGGGAGACATGAGTAATGAATACCTTGCTGACATCACAGGATGGATCTATAAGGATATTGTCGCACTACCCCCATTACTAGTTCACAAATTTGGCAAAGGTTAGAAACATCATGAAGGCTAAAGGCTACGATGGTACTAGTGTCCTAGGAAAAAATAAAATGGGCTGAAGGGAACCCATAGTACCTTTCCAAATTCCAAAGTATCTTGGATTAGGGTTTGGATCGCCTGACAATGACGATCGATGTACCATTGGACTTTCGAGTGAGTGATTACATGCTTTGAAGTGTTGAGACCACTAAGGAAACACTCACTGAAACTAACTCCCAAGAAAGGGAATTTGGCTCAGAACGATCCCTAAGTGAGTGTTGTCTTGATGATTTGTTTGTCGAACTAGGGGAACTAACCTTTGAATAATTTTTTTGGAAAAAATTCAAAATTGAATAGGCACCAAATAGTCAAAGTCCCATTACCACTTCCCATGACATACAACACCCATTATATGAACCCCTTTAGTCCAATCCATCAGAAGTATCAGACGACACTGACAACCAGGGCTCTAAAGCTTTCACCCCTTATTTTGACAACAAATATGACACTAGTGAAGGGGAATATTGGATAGAGTCCGACATAGTGTTGGATGATGATAATCTCATATACAACATTACTCAATCCATTTGCATGCTATCCACATCCTCACCTCAATTCACCAACATTGACGATGGCATTTCCTTAGTTTACCCTGAACTAGTCAATTGGGACCAACAAGGACCGCCAGTCAAGGACACATTTTAGAATGATGAGGCAATTGTAGAATTTATGGGATTACGAGAAAGCATACCCAATGGAGACCACAAGTCAGGATTCACCATTGATTTAGACTACATGACATACTTTGGCAAGACTACTTCATCCTCTAGTCACAAAAGTAAAAGTAAAAATAAAATAAAAAATGAAATGTCTCTAGGTGAAAACCGAAAGGCACCTTTTGAAGATAAAATAGTAAAAACAAAGGACGTATCTACGGGTGAAAACCTCTCTAAGGTGCCCAAAGATGGAGGACTGGACTTTCTCCCTGTGCAACAGGAGAAATCGGCTATGCTTATCGAAGACACAATAGAGGATAACATATCAACTGCAGAAGATCCCAAGATGGTCCTCTTTGCTACATCATTGACTGAAGAAGAGAGATTAGAATTCCATAAATTCTTTGCAGAACGAAAAATCAACTTCGCATGGTCCTATGCTGGCGATTGGACCTAGAACTGGTTCTACACCATTTGCCATTACTACCTAATGCCAAACCAGTCAAGCAAAAGTTATGCAAAATGCACCCCCAAGTTGTTTTATTAGTCAAGGCTGAGTTAAAGAAATTTCTAGATGTTGGATTCATACAGTCTATTGACTATGCCAAATGGATATCTAACCTAGTACCAGTAACAAAGCCAAATGGGCTGATCCGCTTCTGTACATATTTTCGAGACCTAAATAAAGCATGCCCAAAGGATGACTTTCCTTTGCAAACATTGACATTATAGTTGACCTCATAGTAGGATATGAGATGCTATCCCTCATGGATGGTTTCTCTAGCTATAATTAGATTCGCATTGCTCCTGAGGACCAGCACAAAATGACATTTACTTTCCCATGGGGTACATACTGTTGGAATGTCATGCCTTTTGGTCTCAAAAGTGCAGGTCCACATACCAAAGGGCTATGACCATGATCTTCCATGACATGATGCACAAAATAATGGAAGAATATGTAGATGACCTATTGGCCAAATCAGTAACCAGGAAAGATCATTTGAAGGTACTTGACACAATATTCAAGAGACTTGAAGAGTACAAAGTCCGGTTAAATCCTAAGAAGTGTGTTTTTGGGGTCACATTAGGTAAACTCTTGGGATACATAGTTTCCTGAAGAGGCATAGAGGTTGATCCAGCAAAGGTAAAAGCCATCATAGACATGCCTCCACCTAGAGGAATTAGTGAACTCAGAACTCTACAAGGTAGGGTACAATCTATTCGGTGTTTCATAGCCCAATTGGCAGATAAGTGTCACCCATTCCAATATCTATTGCACAAGGGTATCCCCTTTGTATGGATAGATAAATATCAAGAAGCCTTTTAGAAAATCAAAGATTACCTACTATCAACACCAGTCCTCATGCCTCCCATTCATGGAAAGCCATTGATCCTATACATCTCGACAACTAGCTCAGCACTGGGGGCATTACTAGCACAGAATGACCAAGAAGAAAAGGAAAGAGCCATATATTACATCAGTCAAACATTGGTTGGATACGAACTGAACTACACACCAATTGAATGAGCTTTCCTAGTCATGGTCTTTGCAACACAAAAGCTAAGAAATTAAATGTTGAGTCACTAGACACAACTAGTAGCAAAGATCAACCCACTCAAATATTTGTTAAGTTGGGTAGCATTAACAGGATGTTTGGAAAAATGGGTCATGATTTTGAGTGAATATGACATTCAGTATGTCGAAAGAAAGGCTATAAAAGGACAAGCCATAGCGGACCAGCTGGAAGACACACCTTTGTAGAGTGATCACCCGTTAGTGGCAGATTTTCTAGATGAGTCGATATTCTACACAGAACCTAAGGCACCTTGGCAACTCTACTTTGACGGATCACACACAAACCATGGCTTGGGGGCAGGAATTTTTTTTATCACCTCGCAAGGATACTCCATTCCTAAGTCTTTCTGAATCACCTTCACATGCACAAAAAATGTGGTAGAATATGAGGCATTAGTTACAGGACTAAGAATGGTGATAAAATGGAAGATTAGAACACTACATGTCTATGGGGATTCTTAGCTTGTCATCAACTAGGTTAATGATGACTATGACACAAAAGATGAGAAGTTGATGCCTTACAAATGGATGGTTGACAATTTCCACACATACTTTCATATGGTAACCTTTGAACAAGTTCCAAGAGCATAGAATAAAGCGGCAGATGCTATGGCTACAATAGGCTCTCTCCTTGACATACCAAGCAATTTTCCTTAGTTGGAATTCCTAATAGAGAAATTATTGGTCCCTGCCTATGACATTTCAAAGTTAGAGATGGTTTGTGAACTTGTTGGTCTCGACTCTCCTTGGTATCAAGATATTTATGACTACCTAAAATCTCAGACCCTTCCACTGAACTTTTCCAATAACCAAAGGAAGTCCTTCATCTGAAAATCCATAAGGTATGCCATTGTCAGTGACACCCTTTACTGCCATAGCTTGGATGACACCCTCCTTAGATGTCTTGACACCAACGAAGCACATAAGACCTTACACGAAGTACACGATGGTATATGCAGATCTCATTCAAGTGGTCCTACTCTAGCCAAAAAAGTAATGAGACTTGGGTATTATTGGCTGACCATTGAAAAGGATGCAATAGAATATGTCAGGACTTGTCATAAATGACAGATTCATAGTGATTTAATTCATGCTCCAACACAGGAACTTTGACCAGTCACTTTGCCTTGGCCCTTCGCTCAATGGGGGCTCGACCTTGTGGGTAAGATTCATCCGACCTCATCCAATGGCCACAAATTTATCATCACCGCCATTGAGTATTTTACGAAGTGGATTGAAGCCATCCCTTTGACATACATAACTAGTAAACAAATATCCAAGTTCATTCTTAACTACAAAATTTGCCGGTATGGCCTTCCACACTCCATCATCACTAACAACGGATGTCCATTTAAAAACCAAGACATCCATGAGTTATGTGAGTGATTTCACATCCAAAACCATTTTTCATCTCCATACTACCCACAAGAAAATGGTCAAGCTGAGGTGTTAAATAAAACCATTGTCAAAATCCTCAAAAAGACTATCAACGACGTTGGCCGTGACTGGCACATACAAGTTAACCCTGCTCTGTGGGCTTACCGAATTAGCATTCACACACCTATAGGAGCCACTCCATTTGACCTAGTCTTTGGCGCTAAGGCCATCCTACCCATTGAGGTCGAAATTCCTTCATTACGAGTCCCTCTAAAGGGTTTAATTGATGAAGAAGAGTACAGACAATCACACTTCCATGAGCTGGAAATGCTAGATGAAAGAAGGCAAAATTCACTGAACCATCTCCAAGCATATAAGAAATGTCTTTGTCGCAGCTACAACAAGAAGTTTATGGTCAGGAAGTTTGACATTGGTGACCTAGTTCTCATGCAGAACCCCAAGAACCAAGTTGACAAAGAAAAGCCAGGAAAGTTTGAACAAAATTGGTTGGGTCCCTACATTATCATATCTTCTTTTAGTTCTGGAGCTTATCAGTTGGCCACGCCAGAGGGAGAACAATTGATAGAGCCCATCAATAGTCTACATCTTTGAAGGTTCTATGCATAGCATCAGGGGATTGAGCTAAAAACCATAAAATACAAAATAATTGAAAAATGATAAAAAATCGTTGCCTTGATGAAAACCTGGCAAACACACATCTTGGCAACACACACAAAAAAATAAAATGACAAAAGGACAAAAAGAGTAAAGAGAAAAATTTCATCCAATAGTGAAAACCTGGCAAATAGGCGCTTTGGATAAGTACTATGGTGAAAACCTAGCAAACAGGCACCATGTGTAATCAATCATTGCTCTGCCATCTACTGTCACTTTGTCTACTGTGGCCTAGGATGAAAGGTATTTCCACCATTATCACACAAATCACCACTGCATTCCACCCTACCTATCATGGTTAATAAACGATTGATATCAAGTCCTAACAATTGTCCATCTAATACACCAGTAGCATCCCCTCCGCATCACTTAAAAAGGGCTAAGTCTTGGACCTGACTGGGGGAAAAATGCTTATCATGAAACTGCAGTGGATGTCAAACATAATCTTGACAATTGGAAAAAAGTCTTGGAAAAACACAAAAACATTGAAAAAATTCCTAGAAAACACAAAAATATTGAAAAAAGTCCTAAAAAAACACAAAAAACATTGAAAAAAGTCTGAAAAAACACAAAAAACATTGAAAAAAGTCCTAAAAAACACAAAAACATTGAAAAAAAAGTCCTGAAAGACCAAGAAAAACAACATAAAGTGTCCTGAAGAAAGACAAAAAAAATCATAAAATGTCTTGAAGAAAGACCTAAAAATCATAAAACGTCCTGAAGAAAACCACAAACAAAACATCAGACTACTCGAAGAGTGCAAACATAGGGTCATCTCTTGTCAAAGTTAGTCATCTCAATCAATCTTTGTCATTTGTCTGAACTACGTTGTCTCTGCGTATTTGCGACGTAGGTAAGACTCACATTTGAGTCCCCAAGACATTAGGTCAGTCCCCTTAGGTTTGTCAAAATAAAATCATGACACAATCTTGGTCATCAAGACAAAGTCATTAGTCGTGTCAAACTATGAGGTCTCTGAGTGTACGACGTAGGCAAGGCCATTTGTCGATGAGCCTCTGAGGCCGCACTAGGTCAGTCCATTAGGGTTCATGACACCACATTGGCACACATGTCAAAATATCTCCAAGGCAAAGCGAATCACTCCCAAATGGGTAAAAATCATGGCAATCAGTTATTTCAATATGACAATCTCATCAACAAGTCAATCATATCATCATGACGATATCGACATATAGTCAAATACAAGTCAAACTTGGTCAAAACAAGTCAAACCATCATAACCTGTCAAACTATCAAATCTCGGTTAACCTTCAGATGTGTCCTTCGAAAGCATAACCTTTGTCATTCATGTTGTAGGATGTGTCCTTCCTAGGCATCGTCACTATCATTCGACATTTTGAGGGATCCTCTCGACATCTAGGGATCACTCCCCTTGACGTCAGTATTTTTCAGATGTGTCCTTC
>VDFB02357152.1:0-16662 GCA_007258455.2 Sequoia sempervirens | reverse complement strand
GGCTTGAAGTCTGACTTAGGCCGAGAGAGAAAACGTCCAAGCTCATATGAAGTCCGCCCAAGGAGAGGACGAGAAAATTGGCTAGAAGAATTCACTAAGTGTTGGACTGAAAACAGGAAGGGTGAAGAGGAAAAAAAAAGAGGAAGTGAATAAAATTCTTGTCCAGGGATGGAATTTGTCCTACATAGAACAAGCCAGATTCAGAATTGAAGGCAAATCCACAGGCAAAGTTCGTTCGAGCATGGTGTTGAATGATCCAGATGATGTTACAAAATGAACCTGAATAGCCAAAATTTGGCTAAGTCTAGGAAATACTTCACAGAGGAAATTCCAATTTCCTCCATTGTGGCGAAAGCACAAAGGCATTCTTCTCCAAATTCTAGACACTTGAAAGGAATCCAAGATCAAAGTTAGGAAGAAACAAGCACAACGGACAGATTTATCGGCAGGGAAAATATTCTAAGGCAAGAGCGTGGAAGAAAAATGAAGCAACCAAGGAAGACATCCAGCACGCTGAGGTGGCGCCTCGTCATCTTTCAACCAATCAAATTGTTCCAAATCAACATGCAACAACTTTCTATTTTATTGTTGGTTTATATTTAGCAAAAAGGACAAGTGTCCTCGAATGTAATTTTCTCATTGGTCGAAAGTGACAAACCCTAATTAGGGTTTTATTTTGTAATCTCGGCCGTTGATTTGAAATCAATCTTGGCCCTTGAATGGTAATTGGGGAGCCTATAAATTGAGCTCGCCCCCTCATTTGTAATGTGTGGAGACCTGTTATGTATATTGTCGCATTGAGACTATTTTGAATGATAAAAGCTCTTGAGCATGATTTGCCTTGAATCACTTCTTATTGTTGAATAGTAAGCGAGGTTGCATATTATCTTCCACCATAGATTAGAATTAAAGTTAGATTAGATAGAATTTGCTTTGAAAAGTTGTTAATTGAATGAAAGATTGATCGTATCGACTCATTGGTGAAGTGTAGCTCATACTTTCTTCGGATGAATGATTTTCATCCGATGCGTAAAGTTAGCCTGAGCTCCTAAGTGTGGAAGCCTAACTTCAACCTTATCCAAGGTTTGAATATCACTCTCACAACCCCTTTGAAGATTGCACCCATTTTTGCGTATGTTGTCCAACAGGAGGCGAAACAAAATGTGGTTTATTTCGCTTCACCAAGTCCTTATTGTCTCTTGATTTCTTAGGCTTAGACTAGATTCTCTGAACCCTATTCTTTTTGCCATTTTTTTGAGATCCACAATTGAAAGTCCTAATTGAGAACCTACAAAGATAAATTTCCTAAGTCCCCGAACTTGTGCAGACTTTCTACGTAAGTCCCCTTGTTTATTACCAGCATTATCACAACGACCACTGAACTTATCCACACGTCGAGACCCGACTAAAGAAACCTTGGAATCGCCATATGATCTTCTCGCAATCTTAGCATACGCGGTGATTTTTCAAGAGAGGATAAAGTGTCTTTGGACATTTTTATTCTGAATGTTTGGTGTATGATAAAACACACATCAACATAGAATTGGCGCTAGAAGGAGGGCTGAACATTAGATTGTTTTCACAAGTAGGGGAATTCAGCTGGAAGGAGCCAGTATGAGCTTTGAAATGCCAAATCAGAGATATGTTAGATCTCTTTTATATCAAAAAATCCAAAAAAAGTAAAAAAAAATAAAATCAGAAATGGAAAATCCAAAAGGAGATTTCTCAATGGATGGGCATCCATTCCATATTGCTCAGATCCAAAGAAAATTGAGTGCACAGCTATACCCCAGGAATTTGTCCAAGTTTGCTTTGCCAGGAAGATGCCGGATTCATGAAACGACCAAACATGATGAAATGAATTGCTTGACATTCTTGTCAAGGATAGAGCTCGTTCTCCAAGGTAAAATTTTCTTTTGGGATGTTCCCAAGCCAGGAGTGTTGGATGTGGAACCTGATGATTATAGCATTCCAGAAGTTGTATATGAGGCTTTCACAATGTATATACTCAGAATCGAAACTCAGATAAAACTGGGTAATGTTCAATTGAATGGTGTTATGCTCCCTCGTTGGTGCCGGATTCACAATGCACCTCATCCAGAGTTTACTTGCGCATCATGTGAAGAGGCTATCCACCATGCCAGATGTCACCTTGGATTACCACAGCTACCATATGGATGTTTCAAGGACAAAGGATGGATTGAATATGTTACGCGAGTATTTTTAGCACCAAATGAAGAAGACACAACAATGTCATCTAATGGCATAGAGAATAAGTCACAACAGGATAATGTGATCGAGCTTGGGGATCAAGTAGATGAAGATTATTCCTACATCACACTGGAACGAGAAGCCGTTGGAGTAAAGATCAAAGAAGAAATGGAATACATTCAAGCAAGAGGAACCACCCAAGGCAACTGTCAGTATACTGAGGTGAATGAATATATAAGATTGCAAGTTATTGAAGATCATCAAGAACCAGAAATGGAGGACTTAGCTCAAAGTAGAGATGGCGTGGGAAATTTCCAACGTTCATTCATCCAAGAAGGAGGACATGAAGAAAGAAGTGATTCCAATGCACTTCAAGAAGGAATGGTCCTTGATGAAGAAGTTCAATCATGCAAGATGGAAGAGATAATAAGCGGCTTGAGGCAAGATGATACATTTGACGATCAATGGGCTACCAGGATGGAAGCAGAATATCAAATACATTTCGCGTCGGCGCTTGATCCATTGTTCACAGTCATGGAGGAATTGCTTGATGAAATTGAAGCAAATGGAAGGCTACTTGATAAACAAGCAACTGTGACAGAGATAGAGAATGAAGAACAATTCAGGTTGGGGCTTGATCCATTGCTAGGAATTCAAAAGAAGCCAGTGCATGAAACACTCCAAATTCCCAAATTCCCTTTTGAATCCAATTCCCACCCCACTCCACCCAGTTTGAATCGGGATGTTGATCTGCATATTTCAGATGCAAGTGGTATGGTTCACCATCAACTCCGACCTCCTGATAAAGTAATGGATGACGAGCAAGAAGTCATGTCTGCAAATGAAGACCACCAGGTTGTATCTTTCCCTACTGTTGACTATAAGGAATATCATTTTGATTATGGAGATTCAGGAAAGATAACTTGTTTATGGATTAATCATGGTCCGGATGAGTTGCCCCAGCTACTAATCTTTCCTGAAATTTTGCTTGAGTTTCAGATTTGTCCATTGAAGGAATATTTTTCTGAGTTTAAAGATAAGTTTGCAAAACTTCGCACTGTGACTGTTACTTTGTTGTTATTACACATCCTGAGAAATCATGTTAGGAGTTGTATATACTTAGGTCTTTTGACTGTTGTTTGCTTAAATTTTTTTTTTTGTTTTCGTTTAGAGTAGGTTTCCTTTCCGCTTTGTTTGCTTTAGATTAGTTGCTTTGCTTTCTTAGTTTAGTTTGCTTGCCCGTTTTGTTTTGCTTTCAATAAAGGGGCTCCCATTTGTGAAAGGCGTTGTATCTTAAGAACTCTAGTGTCTGTGCTAAATCATGTTCAGTCCATTTCTTCGATTAATATTTCTTGAAAATCTGTGAAGCCTAGATTAATTGTCTCTAAAGTGTCCTAAGGTCGAGGATAGTACTTGACTGGGAAGGAAATCATCTATTGTGTCCTGATACCGAGTCTTGCAGTTATTACATTTTACACACTTAAAGAGTTCTCTGAGTCAGTGTGGTCTCCTAGGTGAAACTGTTGGCTAGAAAGTAATCAAAAGTCTTGCTTCAGCGCCACTATAATGCTCAAACCCAGGTGAGCTTCACTGCTTACAGGCCAAAGTGTGGAAATATATGAAAAAAGAAAGAATATCAAAATGAAATAAATCAAAAAGAGAAAAGAATGAAAAATCAAAACACTTGGCTTTTGGGTGTGCGGACATCTCTACAGGTGTACCAAAGAATCAAAACACAAGAAAAGAAATAAATCGCCGGAAGTAGAGCAATCTCCGTGAGATTATAGCAGATAACCTCGTCGGGGCTATGGACGCTCGCTGGCAGCGAGGCTCTATCCAAGGATGCTTTTGGAGCTAAGACCCAAAAATATACTGGAAAGCCATCACGGAACCAAAGAGTCGTATTGGTCTTAAGAGACAGGAATAAACCCATGTGCACACACTTATAACTGAAGGATAAGATATCTTGATATGGTTTAGGATTTCTCTTCCCTTTTAAGTACTCTTCTTAGTCAAGGGATAAGTTAGTGAGAATTAATCTGAGATTCCGGGTTTGAAGTAAATTCTATCTTTGAAATGTTCAGGAACATTTATTCAGGTTGGCGCTAGATGTTGTGACCATTTCACACATCGCCCCATTGCAAATGGGGACCCCCTTGTTTTCGTTTTTTTGCCTCGGTGTTCCAGTTGCATGTCACTTGTCTTTTTACAATGAGGTCATCATTTTGAGGGTTCCAAGTCAGTCTTTTTGCAAGTCATCCGAGCCAAGTCAGTAATTCATGCTTAACCAAACGCCGCCTCACTGCGGCTTAGAAGGCCTGGAGGCTAAGATCGACTGCTGCTTCAGCCAACCGGTTAATTCCAAATTTTTTAGGTTTTCACCTGCCCCATTTTTAGGACCTACTTTTTTGGCACTTTTGGGCAATTCTGGGATCCCTATTTTTAGGGTCTATTTTTGGAAAGTTGCTATTTTTGGAAAATTTCTATTTTTAGAAAGTTTCTATTTTTTAGAAGGGTCCCGAGTTCTGAAAACGCACTCAGAAGTTCGAAAAACTCAATAGAACTCTCAGAAAATCGAATTGAAAATTTTGAAAATTTTTCGAAAAATCTGGAAAAAACAAGTAAAAAGCATGAAAATCAGACTGAAAACGTTCGAGAATCTGGAAAAACCAGTCAAAAACCAGTCAAGATCAATCAGGTTCGAAGATGAAATCATAAAAATCAACTCAAAAATGGTGAAGTTTGTGAGAAATCTGTGCAAGTCTGGAAAATTCGCCATGAAAGAAGGATGAAGAAAGGTATGTGAAGGTCTGGAAGGTCATGGAACTCGCCCAGCAGCTAAGGAGGATGTCCAACAAAGTCTTGAAGTCCGCCCAGCACTTGGGAATCATATCCCTGCATCTTGGAGGCACATCCTTGACCCCTTCAAAGTCCGCCCCTGGCATCCTTGCACCTCATGAAGTCCGCCTTGCATCTTGAAGCATATCCTTGGACCTTCTTAAGTCCGCCATCCTCATCCATGCATGCTATGAAGTCCGCCATCTCCAAAATGGACATCCTAACACCCCCTAAAGTCCGCCATGCACTTGAGGAGATGATCCTAAGACTTCTCAAAGTCCGCCCTGCATGTCCATGCATCTCATGAAGTCCGCCATATGCTAAGAAGGATGTCCTAAAGACCTTCAAAGTCCGCCATCTACAATCCTAGACTCCTTGAAAGTCTGCCATCCACCAAAAGGCATGTCCAAAAGGTTGATGAAGTCCGCCATGTGTAAGGAAGGAAGTACTGAAGAGTTTAGAAGTCCGCCATCCACTAAAAGGCACATCCTAAGGAGTCTTGAAGTCCGCCATATGCAAGAGGGATATCCAAAAGGTCTCCAAAGTCCGCCACACTTGTGCTAGGAAGTTCCAAAGTCCGCCCAGCACTAGAATGCATGTCCAAAGAAGGTTCAAAGTCCGCCCTCCACTTAGAAGCTCGTCCAAAATGCTTGAGAAGTCCGCCCTTAAAAGGTGGGACTTGGCTGAAAGTCAAATAAAGTCCGCCTAGACTTATGAAGTAAGAAAAATTGAAATTTTACTAAGTGTTGATGCCTACCAAGGGAAATTTTCGAAATTGGTTAAGTATGAAGGCTTAAAAGGGTGGAAAATCCTTTCCAAAAGGATAAAGTGATGAGATCAAATGCTAAGATGCCAAAGAAATTCGCCCTAGAAAAGAGGGACGTTCAAAAATGTTCATCCCAAAGACCATACAAATTCCACCATGCACTTGGAAGAAGTTGGTAAAATAGCAAAGACATCCATGACGTTCGTCCAAGATGCCAAGGAAGTCCGCCCAAGATGATAAGATGGTAAGATTTTTGGCTAAGTGTCAAGGCCAAATCCAAAGAAAAGTTCTAAAATTCGCCTAAGTATAGAGGCTAAAGGATGGAAAATGAAGACGTTGGCTAGACATCCAGACATTTTTGAGATGACAAATGCTAAGCTTGAAAGGGCATGGGCTAAAGAACGTCGGGATATGGCAAGGAATGAAACGGAATATGCCTAACATTATAAAGGAAAAAGAGGCAAAATTTGCCTAAGTATGGAAAATGCGAAGAAATTGTCAACTTTGGCTAAAGAAAAATGCACGAGGTAAAAGGAAAGGAAGGATCGTCCTTGACCAAAAGGATGAAGAATATGTCAGACGTCAGGAAAATTCAACCGGCAAAGACATTCGGACAAGGATATTGCCTAGAAAAATTCGACCGAGCAAGGAAATATTTGATTTTGGCAGAGGAGAATAAGCTTAAAATCTCGCCTTGGCAAAGAAAAATGAGGATCTGGCAATGAAATTTTCGACTGAATGGCTTAAATTTTGGTTTGGCTAGACGAAATTAAGGACGAAATCGGAAAATACACTCTCAGCCAAGAAAAACGGAAGAACAATCGAGATAGCCATGGGTCCAAAACGAACGGGTTGGAATAAATTAAAATATTTTAATATTTTAATAATTTATTTTCAATGCCTTGGACAAAATCAAATTCGCCAGACAATGTTTTGGAGGGAAATAATTTGTGCCGGCCAAAGATAAAATCCGAAGGGCAAAATTAAATTCACCATGGCTTCAGGAGAAAGAGTGGTAAAAATTCAGGAGAGAGAGGTAAAAATTCAGGAGAGAGAAAATCTGAATTTGTTTATTTTATTTCTTGCAGGTGGATGACGACGCGAGGCGAGTCTTCAAAGAAGAAGCAAAGGCATGGAATGGAGGCAAGTCTGCTTCAAGCCAGATAGAGTGAAGGAAAAAGATGGCACAAGCACGAGAAAGTCCGACTTTGCCCAAGCTCAGCATGTCCAAACCTTGTCCGACTTTGCTTGGAGAAGGTATGTCCAGACATCCATTAGATCCGCCAAGTACAATGGCAAACATGATGCAAAGTCCGATCCAGACCAAGAAAAGAAATGTCAAAGTGTTGAGAAAGTTCGCCCCAGCCTAAAGAAAAGATGGTGAAACCACTAGCAAATCCGACTTTGCTCAATTGAGAAATGGCACAAGCATGATAAAGTTCGACTTATCCCCAGAGATGTTTGTCCAAAGTGGCTTGAAGTCCGAATTAGGCTAAGAGAGAAAACGTCCAAGCTCATGTGAAGTCCGCCCAAGGAGAGGATGAGAAGAATTCACTAAGTGTTGGACAGAAAACAGGAAGGAGGAAGTGGATAAAATCCTTGTCCAGAGATGGAATTTGTCCTACATAGCACAAGCCAGATTCAGAATTGAAGGCAAATCCGCGGGCAAAGTTCGTTCGAGCATGGTGTTGAATGATCCAGATGATGTTACAAAATGAACCTGAATAGCCAAAATTTGGCTAAGTCTAGGAAATACCTCACAGAGGAAATTCCAATTTCCTCCATTGTGGCGAAAGCACAAAGGCATTCTTCTCCAAATTCTAGACACTTGAAAGGAATCCAAGATCAAAGTTAGGAAGGAACAAGCACAACGGACAGAGTTATCGGCAGGGAAAATATTCTAAGGCAAGCACGTGAAGAAAAACGAAGCAACCAAGGAAGGCATCCAGCACGCTGTGGTGGCGCCTCGTCATCTTCCAACCAATCAAATTGTTCCAAATCAACATGCAACAACTTTCTATTTTATCTATTGGTTCATATTTGGTAAAAAGGACAAGTGTCCTCGAATACAATTTTCTCATTGGTCGAAGGGTAGCAAACCCTAATTAGGGTTTTATTTTGTAATCTCGGCCGTTGATTTGAAATCAATCTTGGCCCTTGAATTGTAATTGGGGAGCCTATAAATTGAGCTCGCCCCCTCATTTGTAAAGTGTGGAGACTTGTTATGTATATTGTCGCATTGAGACTATTTTGAATGATAAAAGCTCTTGAGCATGATTTGCCTTGAATCACTTCTTATTGTTGAATAGTAAGCGAGGTTGCATATTATCTTCCGCCATAGATTAGAATTAAAGTTAGATTAAATAGAATTTGCTTTGAAAAGTTGTTAATTGAATGAAAGATTGATCGTATCGACTCATTGGTGAAGTGTAGCTCATACTTTCTTCGGATGAATGATTTTCATCCGATGCGTAAAGTTAGCCTGAGCTCCTAAGTGTGGAAGCCTAACTTCAACCTTATCCAAGGTTTGAATATCATTCTCACAACCCCTTTGAAGATTGCACCCATTTTTGCGTATGTTGTCCAACAGGAGGCGAAACAAAATGTGGTTTATTTCGCTTCACCAAGTCCTTACTGTCTCTTGATTTCTTAGGCTTAGACTAGACTCTCTAAACCCTATTCTTTTTGCCATTTTTTTTGAGATCCACAATTGAAAGTCCTAATTGAGAACCTACAAAGATAAATTTCCTAAGTCCCTAGCTTGTGCAGACTTTCTACGTAAGTCCCCTTGTTTATTACCAGCATTATCACAACGACCATTGAGCTTATCCACACGTCGAGACCCGACTAAAGAAACCTTGGAATCGCCATATGATCTTCTCGCAATCTTAGCATACGCGGTGATTTTTCAAGAGAGGATAAAGTGTCTTTGGACATTTTTATTCTGAATGTTTGGTGTATGATAAAACACACATCAACAAGCAGGAACATTATAAACGAGGTGCAGCAACCAGCCATCCACTGCAAGTTTAATCATGATTTTCATAACATCTCAGTTACTCAAATATTCTATTTTTCTCCCATCAATAGAAAATTTTCAATTTTCTTTTGAAAATTTGCTATTTTTTTCCCAATTGTTTGTCCTTTTGCAATTTATCCCCATTAAATTATTAATCTTTTTGGAGCAGTTGCAAATGAATTGGTGATCAATGTTTTGGTAGCATTGCTCAAATTCCATGTTAGGTACGAAAAGCAAGGGAACCAGCTCAACTGGAAAGAATCTTCAGCTGTAATTACTAACCATCAATCAGGACTTGGGGGAAAATGAAAAATAAATTAGGATCTTGGGGGTTTTAGATTAGTGAACTTTATCCCATTTGCACTGCATCTCAATAATACTTTCCTTGATGTGAAGTATGATTTTACTTTCATCACGTGTATATTTTTTGGCCCAGCTATGTTTACAGACAACCAGATTAGAAGTAACTGGCACTCCAATCAAACTTAGCTAAAACTTTGATTGGTAAAAGTATTTGAAAGTTGCAAAGGACTGTGTTTTATATATGGCCACATTCGCATAAAAGAACATTCTGATTAGAAAGGTAAAGGTAAAGGTAGGTTTTTACTTTTTAGGTAACCACTAAACAAGAGACTAATTTACTGTATGAGTTCCCCCTTCAAAATCCCTCAAGGGTATTGATATTTCTTTTATCTTATATCAAAGAGGTGTACAATCCTACACCCCAAGTAATTCTAAGTTCTAACATATGACCTTTGAAAAGAACACATAGTTTCACTAATATGTAAACTATTCAAATATTCAAAGAACCCTATTTTCCTAATAAATAAGAAAAATTATGCTATACTTGTTGGACTGAACATATATCTTTCCATTAGTTCATGTTTCAGCTAATACTTTGGACATACATGAGGGACAACAGTCGAGACAACCAACCCAATGACCATTACTAAAACCCGAAGACATGTAGACTGGGGCAGGTTACACATTCTTGAAACAGATGTGCATCTTCAGGAAAGCGAGAACTGTAGAAAATGTCTGCATAATGCAGACAACATCTTTAACATGTAGAGGACATCACATAACATCCCTTGGCATCTTAGTTAATGTCCACTGCTACAAAAACCAAAACAAAAAGTAAATGAGATACCCTACGCTCTAGAAGGTCAAAAGAACCTACCAAAGTCATTTCTCACTTATCCAGACAAGTGAATTTAGAGAGAAAAGGACAAAATAAATTTTGCAAAGCAGATTCATTCTCAGCAATATTACCTCAATATGAGAGTCTGTCAATCTGGCTAACAAGTCAAACTAGATAAAATTGTTCCTGAAGAAAAAATTTGAAAAAAAAATATACATCACAAGATTGAATCGGACTACATTCATGGCATGCTTTCATGGCTGAAGTTGTGGTTAAATTTTTTTTTCATATTACTTCTCCGGAATGAAAATTTCCTTGTCCAAACTGTCTAGACCCTAGACTGACCCTAGTATTTCTGTATTATAATTTATAACCGATAATGCTCTGTAATTAATATTTGAAATCTTGTAACAATTGCCTTATCCCCGTTTTCGAAAGGTATACATAAGGCATTATCTATATGGAGATGACAAGAATGAAGAAAAGAAAGAAACGGAGAAGGCAATTAAAGACAACAGACAATAAAGGGACCAACAACCCCAGCAGTGTTTGAACTTGGATGAGGGAGAGAGAAATTTGTATCCCCTAGTACAGAGTAAAATGACAAAGTGGACAACAGGATTGTCAAGAACAAACTCAAATATGAGGAAGGGACAATTGCTGACAAGAAAGAAATAGCTGGGAATGACAGCGAGCGAACCAACGAAGAGATCAAAACTTATGGTGGCAGAAGCATGGAGATGGAAGTGATTATCCCAACAATGGGAGGAGTGCTGACAGAGGGCAGCAAAGGGTATAAGAACCTGCAGATGGGGAGCTGCTTGATGGTGCAGGCGAGGAAAGGATAGAGTCTAAGGAGGACCAGTCACCAAATGATTTGAATTCTTGGTTTGAGGCTGCACCATACTCTCAAAGAGGACTTCTTGGCAGAATGATATTCTAAGCGTGATACTGCACCCTGCATTGGATGTGAGCGTTTGGTGATTCACCAATCAACCAATAGACAAACATATACAAAACCACATCAGAGAGGGTGCCATGACATCTGGAAGTGAAATAGAAAACGTATACACAAAAACGTTGTAAAGTATGATAGAGAATCTATTGCAGTAATGGACCAGGTTCAAATCTCAGATGTCGTGCCCCATTGTGTGTTACTGTGGATGTGGGAGAGGAGTTGGTTTCCCATGAATCCATGCTTTAAGACAGCACGATAGGCTAATTCTCTTCTCAATTAGTATTTCCAGGGACATATATTTGATGTATAGTAACTTGCTAAATTGGTGCATTCTGAGATGTAAAAAATATGAAATCATGGCCAAAGGAATAGGAAAGGATATTTACGATACAGATCTAGCAAATGGAGATATTTGAGATGAATAAAAAATAACTTAATAATCAAAGTGTGCATTAACTGATGAAAAAAGAATTGTAAACATCAAGGAAATCCAAATGGGTGCATTGTGAGATAAAAACAAAATCCATTACATCAAAAATGAAAAATAGAATAAAACACCAAAACCATAAACAGTTGACAGCTAGATTCCCTACACAGACACACTATGAGATAAAACCAAGCCCAAATATAGAACAATGAATTTCAAGGACACATAAGGTTAATTTCATATATGACCCAAATGGGTGAACCTGGACACAGTTAACTCCATCAACACAGTTCTTCTTTCTTTAGAAAAGCGCGCACACACTAAACTCTATCTGTAGCTTTAAAAGAAAAGAAAAAACATATAAAACGAATATGCACCATACCTGTAACTCTGAGGCCATTGGGTGGAAATAAATGAAGATGGGGACGAACCAATTTCACCACTCTTCGTCACCATCATCTTGAAGTTCTTTCTGCTCCATGAATTTTTCACTCGTCTTGTCGTTGATAAAATGTTGCCATCTTCTCTGTGCTTGTTTTAATCCATTTTCAATACTTGCAGGATACCGGTAATTCTCTTTCGATATTTATATACGCAATGTGTATATACCAACGAAAGGAGACGTTAAAGAAGGTTCTCGTTTACAGAGTGTCCAAAATGCCTTGTTTAACAAATTCAAATGTGCTTGGGTAATTTCTTGCCGTTAAAATCCAAGCAGATCGTTATAAATCCCCCAAAAATGGTGATTTAATTTTAAAAAATCAGAAAGAGTACGAATGATTGTAGAGTTGCATCAGATTTTCGTTCCCAAAATTTGAAATTAGCCACCTTCGTATAATTAGCCGATCTCCACTTGGCCGTTTACTTTTCAATTTTATGGGCCGTTTGTGAGCAGTTTGTTTTTTTCCCCTGTTCTTTGTTTTTTTGGCCGTTTACAAAATTTAGAGGAGGATGTTTATCATCACAATTGTCTCAAATATTTTTTTTTTATTTTTTTTTGTGTGTCCAAGGCATCTCCGCAATCCAGCCTAGCAACTCAACTAGGCTTGTTTTGTCTTATTTTTTGTCAAGTTGGGGCGAGACTAATCCTCTAGGGATGCATGCAATCACCCGCAAACCATGCGCATCGTGTAAGCCCGGCCTCGGAATCGAACTTGGAACCTATGAGGAGCAAACCCACGACCCAAGCAAACCCATGGCTCAAACATTTTCATAAGGAGAATAAGCAATATGTTTAAGTTTTTTTTTATTGTTTAATTATTTATTATTATATATGTATGTAGAAGTGAAAAGTGTGTTATACCGAAATGTATTTAAAAAGTCATGAAGTGTCATGTATGATCGTGTATATAAATATTAAAATGTAATGGACATATTTTTTTAATTAAAATTATAAAATAACTTGTATAAAAATAAAATAACTCTTAAATAGTTATAAAGTAAAATATAATAACTCTTAAAAAAATAAGATGTTGGTCATGATGGTTCTCCATGCACCCTTATGGTCATGGTTATAGATTTAATAGACCCTTGTTTGCTTACATTTATGTTAATGAACCAAGTTTTTGTTGTCCAATTCATAGGGTTGAACATTTGGGAGTTTTTAGGTGGCTTTTTGGTTACATTTTCTAATTGTCAATGGTGTTTTCTAACAAGCATGGTTGCATTGAGGGGAGCGTTTGGACCCCTTTTCTCTTTCAAACACATTGTCCAAGCTAATGAGCCCTCATCATTTAGATGTGTCTAATTTCTACTACATGCAACAAACAAGTTTAAATCAAACCAAAAATTGGAAAAATGTCCAAAAGATCTAACGATTGTTTCGAGAAGAGTGGGTCGACCCATTTTGGTCATTAGTCATCATCTAATTGCGGACGATGTATTCTATCAATTTGAACATGTGAATTAAAATATTGTTGTCTTTCTTGGAGTGTGGGGCTCATCAAACTTGACAACCTAGGGGGGGAGGGGGTTGGAAGGGGCATAGAGATTATGTTTGTTGTGAATAAATATTTATTTGTTATCTTTTCACGAAACATCTAATCAAAATATGGCTTTCCAGGGAGGCCCTTATTTTAAAATCAAGCAGGTTTATTCATTAGACTATAGTATGTGGGTTTTGATCTTATGGAAGGGTAAAAGTTCAAGCTTATGCCACATTTTTATAAAGGAAATGACCAACAAAAAGATAATTTCAAGAAATAAAATGTAGAAGATGAAGTTTATGCTTATAATTTAATAATAAAATAAAATTGGTTGGATATATTTTTAATAAATTTAAAAGAAGAATTTTAATTGCTAAAAAAGGAAAGAAAAAAATAGAATAACATATTTTATTTTTTTAATATTGCAATCACTTCTTCAACTTATTTTGTTAATTAGTTATTAATAAGTTGATTTTGAACCAATTAAAAAGTAGAATTTATGTTCTTCAAATATAATTTATTTTTTTTAAAATGGACATGTTAAATACTTAACTTTAAAATTTGTAAAAATTATTTTGTTTTGAACATAATTGACTAAGAAGTCTGGGTGTTATGACAAATTTGTAGGGAAAGGAAGGTAAACTAACTTTTTTAGCTTTTTTAAAAATGATTTTTTTATTTTTTCTTTATAAAGTAATTTCATTAAATATTTCTAAAATAAATAAATGTGACTTTTTTTACATTTTTTTTAGAATGATTTGTTAATGTATGTAATTGTTATTTTTTATTAAAGAAAGTCTACAAAAATTAATTAGCTATTTTATAGAGTTTTGGATTCAAAGTATTAAAATAATAAAATAAAACTTAAATTAAAGCACATATACAATTAAAATAAAAGTTTTAATTAAATCTTAAACTATTTGATATTGCCATTTTTTTATTCTCCAAATTTTATTAGGTAAAAATTATGATTAGAAGTATTTAAAAATTAAAATAAATTAAAAATAAAATATTACTAATAAAAATCATTAATATTTTTTAATTTCTAAACCACATGTTTGATTATAACAACCTATTTATAAATCATAAGTAATGTTTTTTAATCTGATATTTTTACACAATAGTGAAAAAAACATTAGAGGAGTTCTTTGGTAGTAAATATATGAATTTGCAAATAAAAATATGATGAATTTGTTTTAACAAATTTAATACTTTTTGGACCATTATTTTTTTAAGACTTAATATAGATCTAATATTAGATTTGTGTAATTTTTTTTTATCTAACCCTTTTAACATGAAAGTGAATCAAAATATCATAAAAAGAAATCTTGACTAAAACTCTACAAAAAATTTAGATAAAAATATAATGGATTTATTTTAACAAATATATTTTTTTAATTATTTTTTAAAGATTTGATATAATTATAAGATCACATTTGTAATTAGTGTACAATGTCTATTATTATCTTTTGAGAATTATTTTTTACGGGGATAGCACCCTTAACCAAGTGCGAGACTTAGCTAACTTATGAAACATGGGATCATCTTCAAGCTGTGTGTTGCCTATGGTGAAGATGAACCTCCAGAGCGGGTTGGTTCCCTTGATGAACCTTCTAAAACTAATATCCTGATCAGGAAAAAGGGTAGAGAACTGAAATGAAAAGATTTACTAACCCTAGGAGGTGATGCATCAATGATTAAAACCTATATTGTAGCCTCAACTCACAAACTCTCTCAAAATCCCAGCAAGTCTTCACACAACTCAATGTTCTACATGCTCACACATCAATATTTCATAAGAAGGTCAACTGCTTATTTAGAAAGAAAACCAATGTAATACCCCCTCTGCACTTCGTCGTGACCATGAAGTCGTATGTGATTTGGTCTCTCCCTTAGAGATAATTGTTTGATAGCATGCTGTGAATAATGTGATTGATTAGTGTCCCTCCGTTTGTGATATTGTTGTATTGTTTTTCGATTGTAGGAGGTAGGGTATCGTTTGATTTTAAATTGTTTTGTTGTTGATTCTTTGATTAAATAGAAAATTATTAATAATTTATTTGGATTAAATAAATTAAGGTGAAAATATTTATTAAAATTAGTATTTAATTTCAAATGAAGAAAAATGCTTTAGAAATGTAGTGGGACACCTCATATAGTGCGTGGTCAAGCAGATTAGTCAAGCACATTTAATGATCAACCGCTTGTGCAAATATAAGGGGGATTTTTTTCGGCAGTTTGCGGAGATGATCCTTGAAATCTGCAAGAGTGTATGCGCTGGAAGGTGAGGATGTCATTCATTTAGGAGAGTGCTTAACAGATTGCATGAGTCCTTGCGGGGAGGAAAAATAAAGACCAGAAAGCAGGCTAAAAATAGTTAATTTTGCATGGCACAAATGGAAGATTTCTAAAAAGAGAGAAAGCGGTTGAAAGCATATTCGGGGAGTTAGGGTTCGAGGATACAAGATCTTTTTTTTTATGGGCCTTCACTCTTGGCAAGGCAAGACAGGGGGAAGAGAAGCTCAACAGGCCTTAGGAAAAGTGGGTCATAGGGAAATCCTGCATGCAAACGATACATAGGTAAGTTAATTTAGAAGAAGCCCTTTCTTTCTTCTTTCTTTCTCTTGCTCTGTAATTACATGAGACCACAGTAGCAAGGCGATTTCTTCTACACTCTACCTGATGCGATTTCAATCTGAGGAATTTACTTGAGAATTAGATTTATTATTTATGCCTCTGTTTGGTATTCGTCTCTTTTGCATGGTGATCTTCTGTTTTGTCCTGCGACTTTCTATTGGTGATTATGTTTTGTATTCAGTGCTGCCTTCAGATTTTCTTGTGATCTAGCATTTAAAGGCTATGTGTGATGATTAGAGAAAACACATTAAGTTGAATCTGGAAATACCTTGCTCCTGTATTTTCCAAGCCTTTTCTCCTACCGCTGTCTTCTTGCCTTCATATTTTGCATTCTTTAGAATTCTATTTCCTTGCTACTTGTATCATATAGCTACGCGCCTTGTCCTTTCTTCCTCTGTCTGCGTACTTGACTGCCGTAATACTTCCAACTATACAACTGACAAAGTTTACCCTCCTGTTATGTTTTGCTAACCCAGATGGAAGCTTCCTTTGAGCATGGGCGATACCCCCGCTAGTTGCATTTGTTTAAAACTTTCTATGTAATACCAGATCTACCTGCTCACATTACCCTGCAGTCTTCATTTGCCTAGCCATATACTCTGTTGCTGCATTGATATTCCGTGTTTGTGGATGTGATCCGTCTCTTTCACAAAAAACATGTACATTTTAAGGTTTTCAAACCAATTACACCAAGGTATCTTTAAATTCCTCTCTTTATAATCAATCTCCTTTCTATTTGA
>VDFB02357151.1:0-32050 GCA_007258455.2 Sequoia sempervirens | reverse complement strand
AGTCTTGAAACTCTAGCGGAGATGGGTTGGTAACCAACCATGTAGCACCGTTTGGAACGGGTTGACCTCCTTGCTGACCTCCTGGTTGACCTCCTGGTTGAGCCATTGCTTGAATTGGTAGTCGCCTTTGATACACAATCACTTGGGCTGGCTGTTGTACAATAGCTTGAACTTGTTTCGGCTGAGCAAACCTCAAAGCACTGGGTGGAGTTCTAAACAAACTTGAAATTTCTTCTCCGCTTTCTTCGCTTGATTGAACTTCTTCGTTTGATAAAAATTCTTCACTTGACTTGACTTCTTTGCTTGAATGATCCTCTTTCTTCTTCCTTAATCTCGTGGGTAGCTCTAACTCCACAAAATCTTTATATGAACTGGGCGTAGACCTCAAGATTCTCTTCAACTTGTCTGGCGAAAATGAACTAATACGATCCAGGATGTAGCTAATTGTTCAATTCTGAGAGAGCACCATCTTGACTTGTGATAATTTCCTAAAACCCTTTCTACTTCAACACAACTGTATGCTGTCACTGTTATTCGCGTTCGCCCTCCTTCTAGCGCCAATTCTGTTGATGTGCTAGGAGGAGAGGCAAGCATAAAATGAATGATAACCGAAGCAATGTGTTCTTTCCTTGTTCAGCCCTCCTTCTAGCGCCAATTCTTGTTGATGTGCTAGGAGGAGAGGCAAGCATAAAATGAATGATAACCGAAGCAATGTGTTCTTTCCTTGTTCAGCCCTCCTTCTAGCGCCAATTCTGTTGACGTGGTTTTTGAGACCGCACCAACACAGAATAAAGTCTCCCAACGGACGCTCTATCCTCTCTTGAACAAAGTATTCAGCATGCTAAGATTGCGAGTAAGATCATGCTTTCAACTCCAAGGTTCCTTAAGTGCGAATAGGCTCAGTTTGGCTTGATGTGATATTGCCGGTATTTTCAAGGGGACTTACACAATTGGTCTGACCTGGGCTAACAACAAACAAGAGATTCATAAGGCTTTCGTGGTGGATTCAAATGGATTTAAGGTGTGAATGCAAGTTTCCTAATTTAACCGAAATGAACCAAATTTGGTAAAGGGTGTAGGGCCTAAGAAGTTTATGTTCTATTCTAAATGCAGATGTGGAGCTTCATTTCAATAGACTTCAACCGATTACCTAGTTCACGGACAAATTTCAAGAAAATCGTGCAATCTTTCAAGGGAAATAGCAAAAGATGTCTAGCCTCAGGACTTAACATGCATACACCATCACAACGACGATATAAGATATAAATCATTAACCTAAGTTAAACTCAAGGTAATGTCCAGTTGACCACACAAGGCGAACTTATCATCAACAAGCCGCTAGTGGTATGGAATAAAGCGAAGCTATCTCAATAAAACACCACACACCAAAATAAGCTACTTGCATGAATTTAAGCTACTTGGATACGAAAGGAAGAAGAAACCTTGCTAGCATTTCATGACAAGACGAATTCCATCATCAATGAAAATATCTATTATCATAAAATGTGTTACACAACAATCTCCTCAAAAGTTTTCAAAGGGAAAACTTTCTTTCTTCTCCAAATTATGCAAAAATGCTCTACAATGCTACACTATCTAGCTCTAATGCTAATGCTCTCTCAATGTCTACTATTCCAATGTCTAATCTAATTCTAATGAATTACAAATAAGGGGGACTCCCCCTTTATATAGCTAGCCAAGTCCCAAAAGACGGCTAGGGTTACAATCAATAGAGTGGCCAGAATCGTGCCACCTCAGCCCTAAATAATATTGCCCTAAAAACCGCCACAGAGGAGAGTGGGATAATAAATGCGCCATAATGTCCACCATCATCCTTCTAGAAGATTCTATTTGTAGACGCGTTCATACTGTTCTCGATCTTCTTTCTTGGCGTTGTTCTTTGATTTCTTCCACTTGAGGGTTTTCATCTTCGTCACTTCGAGTTATACTAAGTCTTAACACTTAGCCATTTTCTTGCAAATTTACCCCCCTTCGAGATTGAAACTCATCTTCATCGTGCTTCCACTTCCAGACATCGTGCCCCGGCCTCGACATTCCTCCTGCAAAACAAGCAAGGAGAGGGGAATTAGAACACTTCATGATATAAACTTAACTTACTCACCTGATTTTCATGCCTTGATCTCCAAGCGTTCATCGCCAACTTCGTGTTCAAATTCATGCCTTAGACAAATTTCATCATCCTCGAGGACGCATCATCTTCAACTGCATCTTCAAGAAACTCATTTCACCTGCTGGAGCTCTGGCAACTTTGATTTTGTTCATCTCTGGCTTAAGAAAACTATCCTCACGAAGGATTGAAGCAAATTCACCTAGGCAGTTTCTTTCAAATTCATCGTCTGGAGGATTTCACCTTGAAAATACATTTCCTTCACACTTGCCTTAGAAAATTTTCAAATTTCCCTTAGGAAATTCATCAACCTGGCGCCAATCACAAATATCCATCCTGAAGGCCGTAGCAAAGCATGGAAGGCTTTAAAATCAACTCCTCAGCAACAATCTTCGATACCCAGAAGAAAATTTTCTCCAGAACGCGTTGAATTCATGGGTACCCAACGAACGGGTTCATTTGATTTTTTTAAATTTTGAACCTTAGAAAATATTCTCCTGTGAAATTTATTCTCATTCTTCGATCCCCTCTGAGAATTTCTTGTTGCTCTGACTTGGAAAATTTTATTCCTGCACTGCCAACATCTTTTGACTTCATCACCGGCAAAATTCACTCTGACCTCGGGAAAATTCACCATCTCACCAGACTTAGGCATATTTTCTAGAGGAAGGGAATACTCCATGCCCTAGAAAATTTTTAAATCATCTTGAAAATCTTTGAAAATTTTGCCCTGGAAAATTTTACTAGTTTGCCAATGGGAAAATCATCAACTCCGTCGAGAAATTTTTTTTTTATTCACGCCTGGCACATTTTATTTCCCACTCCACACTTGCAAGGTAATTTATTTGAAGTCCCAACGCCTTAGAAAAACATTTTATTTTTCATACTCAAGGCGCATAGCACACTTGAGGAAAAGGAATCACGCCTTGGGAAATACTTTCAACACATTGCATTTTCAACACCTAGCAAGTTTGTTTTAACTTCACACTTCACTCCACACTCTAGGCGCATAATACACTTAGCATTTTATTTTCACACCTCACATGCCTTAGAGAAATTCTCTAACTCCTACCACCTTAGGCGCATTTGAGGCTTGAAGAGGAAAAAATCACGCCTAGCATTAATCACTTATCAACTTTTACTATCTCTTTACATGGCGCACATCACACAGGCAAGAGGATGGAATATTCAACGCCATCTTTGACCTTCTCTTCTTCTTGGCGCATTTGAGAGGTTGAGAGGGATTTTAAATCTTCAACGCCCAACACATGACCTTTGAGCTCCCCTCTTTTGTCTTTACATGCCCTCATTTGGGCGCATTTGAGCATAGGAGGAGGATAAAACTCCTTTTGACTTGTTGACTAGCTTGAGATTCTTTCTCTTTTGTCTTCACATGGCCTCTTTTAGGCGCATTTAGGCATGCATGAAGGATGAAACTCCCAACGCCTTCATGTGACTTTTCAGCTTTCTTCATTTTGTCCTCATGTGGCCCCATTTGGGCGCATTTTGCCAGTGGAGGAGGACGAATTTTTTCCTTAGAAATTTTTTAACTCTCATGCTTCAAGGTGGGCGCATTTAGCCTATGGAGGAGGATGAAATATGTTTGACCACCTTTGAGAGAGGATGGGCTTATCTCGGTGGGTGATAGATGATATCTCGCACTTAGAAAAATTCAACTCCTCTTCCTCTTCTTACGATATTCTTTGCCCCCTCACGGCAGGATGCAGAAAGTACCATTGATCTCCCTTTGACCATTTTACCTTAGGCTTATTTTGCCTGAGGAGGATAAACCTTGTCTTAGTTAATTTTTTTAACGCTCAAATTTTAAGAAGAGATGATTTTGGCCTTGTCGGATGAGATCTAATAATTACTTGACTTTTCTCCTTACGATTTTGTCAAGCAGGTGATATTCGCTTGTCTTTAGAAACCTTTTCAACCTTCCTGAGCTCTCTTCAAGTTGGGCGCATTTTGCCCCTGCTGCAGGATGAATTTCAACGCTTAGAAAATTTTTAGCAACTTGCCTTCAAGGATGGCGCATTTGGAGGTGGCAGAGGATTTTTAATGCCTTAGAAAATTTTTGAAACATCTGAAGGCAAGCTGGGCGCATTTTCAAGGTGGTGGAGGATAAAGCTCCAGACTTAGCTATTTTTCTTGTCTTTGCCAATTTACGTGCCCTGCTATTTATAGTAAGTCTTCTGAATTTTGTACCTCTGAAGCTCGGATCATCTTGAAATTTTGAACGTAGCATCCTTATGACCTTGTTGTTCTGTCGACACTGACATTTTTAGTCACCCTGCTATTTATAGCCTGTTTCTGAAGGTGGCTTACTATAACAGTAAGCTCTTACTGAGAAATTCCCAAGTTCGATCGAAGTTGAAATTTAATGAGGCTTATCCTCACCATCGCGATCTTATCGGCCATTGACCGAATGCGATGTACCGTTTACTATTTTAGCACGTTTCAATTTGACTTACTATAAATAGTAAGTGCCCGCTTGTCTCCGGAATTTCACCGCCAGACAGTTGAAGAACGCCGACGCTGATGGTTTACATCGGTTTCGGCGATTTTGACTTTTGATGCCTATTTTTAGGCTCCAAGCCGGAAACCCTAATTCTGTACATGCGCATTTCAAAAAGATCTCCGCTATTTGTTTCTCAAGGGCACCGCTGACGCGTCAGATCCCTAACCGCCGGGAAGCGGCCGCCGACACCGCTAAAAAATATGTTCACTGAGAATCCTCGCTTGCATGTCACACCATCGCCGGTAAGCTCGGGAAACCCATCAGAATCACCGACATGCAAAAGAAACCTCGACATGCAAACTCAAAAAATAGCCTCAAGGTCAATCCCGGAAGTGGTTGTCTCGCTGTATGTTACATCGCCGCTGGCGTCTCGAAAACCTGTATGAATATCCGCATTACGCAAAGAAAATTCTGCAGACTGACTTCTCGGAATTTGTATTTTAAGCCTGATCATAAAAAATAGTAAGTCATCCGCTTTTGCTCAAATTTAGCATGCAAGCAGTCTGATATACTCTGAGTGTGGTGTGACTGTCGGAATCTCAAAAATGTCGACGAATCGCCTGTAATTTCACACTTACTAAAAATAGTAAGTACCTTGGAATTTGATGAAACTTTGCTGGAGGCCTGCTGGATGTCTACTGACAACAATATTAAGTTCACTCCTTCAATATTCACCTCGCTTGACTTCAAAATTGGCTGGAAAGACTCAAACCCTAATTTCAGACTTGGCCAAATTCATGTTGAAGCTTGCAGACGGGAACGTCCCCAGGAAGCAGACCATAGAAAAGAGACAGACGGAGAGAGAGAGACACAAAAACCAAAGCCAAACGACCAGAATGGAGCAAAAATTAGGGGTCCCCATCTTGAATGGGGCGATGTGTGAAAAGGTCACAACAGAGAGGAGCTTGGTCGGGTAATCGGTAAAGTAAACCATTTGAGCATACACACACTTCACTTTAGATTGAGTGAACTAAGTCAGTTATGTTGGTTATAGCTAAGTCATCCATAGCTTATATATTGGCATTAGGAGTCTTGTCTACTTCTTTACGCTTTTATGAGTGATGTTTATCTGTATATTTGTCTTGTTGTATTACGATCATTATGATGGTAACATGAATGAATGTAAGTGAATAGGAAATGGACATATATACATGTATATAGTATATGCACGTATCCATATGTATATACATAATGATACAAACGTATGTTGGCAGACGGATATGATCATACGAATGCATCGATATGGTATACCTACATATATGTACATAGAGGAATATATACGGGCGTATATACATGTATATATGCACACAACCTATGTTATGTGGATATTAATAATATTATATTATTATTGCCTTAAAAATTTATTTTTTTATATATATATATATATATACAAATTTATTTATCTATATATATATATAAATATGTTTAATATTTTAGAGACTAATACATATATATATAAAATTAAATATATAAATATTTATTATTTAAACTTTGAGAAATCAATTTATCTCTTAAAGTCTCCATTGTTTGAATAATGGAAATGAAAGTATTTTCACATTGAATCAATATTAAACTCTAAACTATAGGAATCAGGTGAAATATCACTCACCCGATTATTGAACACCAACTATGGAAATCGTGTTTAATATGCAGCTGATTATTGAACATCAAATTTAGGAATTAAATAAATTGAATATTGTTTTAACCATGGGAAATAATATATGCCAATGTAGGGAAAGGAGAAATATTTCTTAAAAGCTATAGTATGTACTATGAACTTTGGAAATCAAATGAAATATAGCGTTGAGGAAAACAGACACGCGGGACTGTGACCAAGTCGCAGGAAATGCAAATGCAGCCTGAATGTTGTCGATTGAGCCATGAATGAAGGCTATGTGGATTGCAAACAACATTGGACTTTTTCCACTATGAATATTTACCTGCCAGATTTCTGGATTGGCGCCATGTTTGGGAGATGCCTATAGGTTTCGATTGGGAATATTTCACCATGTGCAAGTTTGAATTGTTCTTCAACCTATTGTCAGTAATAGAGGTCGACTCACCTCTGGGAAGCTGAGTATGGAGTTAGAAATCCGCCACTTATCAAGTTGAATCATTCAAAACATAGTTCTGGCAGTTTACATGCCTTTGGAAGTGGGATTTGAATGAGCTGAGGCTCTATAAATAGCCCACCCAGTTCATCTTTCTGTACTTATTGATTTACTTGTCTTTTGGAGACATTATCTTGAGAATTATTTTTGTAGAGCATCATTCTTTTTTCTGAGGGACATATTTCTGAGAGCTGAGTTTTACCAGTCTTCAATATCGATTCACTTGAAGTAGTAAACTTCTATTCAGCTGTAACCAATAACAGTCTGATTTTTCTTATTTGAGTACTTGTTTCTGAGTGAGAAGGATAGTAATTAGGGAGTTAATTTTGAGTTAAATTTTGAGAGGGAAAGGCATAAACTTGTGAGGGGATTGTTAATTAATTTATAGAGCTGGAAGTGCTTGGCGAATAAGCTGAGACATCATCATTTGAGGAAAGGCTAAATACCAGGCATGGGATATTCTTCTACCATCTTTTACTATGATTTAATGCTATTGGATAAGTATTTTCTGTTTTGCATAGAGAAGTTATTATGCTGTTTGTAGTGCATTATTTGTATGTGCTTAGGAAGTGAAATGATGATATTTGGAAAAGAGAAATTAAAGCAATTTCTAGCTGTTTGTTACATGTTTGTAATTATCTCCAAAATAGGAGAATGGTGGTTGCTTAGATATTATTCTATTAGGCATGATTAAATGGAATGAGTCTTTAAGGTACTCCAATCAAGTTATTAAGTTAACTAGGAAAGCTGTGTTCACCCTTTAGAGAAGGCTTAGTATACTTTTGTGATTAGATTGTTTGAAGGTAGGTTATCTGGGATGACGAACTATCCATTGAAGGATATACCTAGCTTATATAATTTACTTAGTTGACTAGATTGTTGTAGGTAAGTCTGGGATGACAGATTATCCAGTGAAGGACCACACCTATGCGTAGTGTAAGATAGCCTTAAGTCAAATCGACCCTAAGTAGTGTTTATGATAAATGACTTCATTCTAAGTACTGAATGAGAATACTTTGGCCAAAAGTATTAGAATAATATCTTTCTATTTGTGTCGTTAATGGTCATCTTGTTGCTTTTTCTAACTTTGTCTCTTGTTAAGGATTGCTTCTTTTAGAAACATCGTATCTTGTAATCTATTTAATGAACTCTCGTTCCTCTGTTTAATACAACAACATCGATTTTGTAACATGGTATCAGAGCCAACACACTCAAAAACGAATTTTTAATTTATAAAAATCGTTCAAGATTTTTTCAGTTTTTTTGAATTAAAAATTTGATAAAATCTTCTTTGAAAATATTTTCGAAGATTTTTTGAAGTGTTAAAATTTCGAAATTTTGTTTTCAAATTTTTTTGGTGGCTCCTGTTAAGGTCGTGGGCAATTTTTTGCAGAAGAATTTGAGGGTTTCTTGGTTGCGGATTTTTTTTGCTAAAACCGATTTTTCCTGTTAAAATCGAGGGTTTCTTGGGCGTGGATTGATTCTAGTTCGCGTTTTTTTTTTTTTTAGACACAAACCTTTGGCCCGCGTCGCGTTTTTTTCCTTCAAGAAATCCCCTGGCCACGTTTCTGCTCTGTGTTTGGGTGCGATGAGGACGCGATTTGAGTTCTTTCTGGTGTGCGATATGAAGATAGGGTTTCTTACAAGCTCCAAACGCGATTACTGTTGTGCAAATGCGTTTTCCATCTCTGACTTCTGGCCACATTTTTTAATTGATTTTGGGTGTCGACGGAAGTTAAGTTTGGTTGCAGATTTGTGCCTTCTTCCAATTGTGATTTTCACATCTTTGAAGACGCGTTGGTTCTGCAACTGGGTCGCGATTTTCAACGTCTTTCCTTTGTTTCTCTCACTTGTGTGTTTTTTTCAAACCCTCAATTTGCTCACGTTTTCTCAGTTTTTTTTTGATCTGGCAACGATTTTCAGAGATCCTTTGTTTTCTGGCGGAATTTTCAAAATTTTCCTAAGTTTTTTGGTTCATCCATGGCCACCTAGGGTTTCTACAAATTCGTCTAGGGTTTTGACCCTCTATTTCAAGGCGAAATTTATTTTCTACTGCAGATTTTTTATGGGTTTTTTGAGATCTCAACTATGTTGTTCTCAAATTTTTCTGGGTGCATCATTTTCCATGCCTCGGGTTTTTGTGCAGATTTCTTCTGTTTTTTTGCGGCTAGGATTCCAAACCCTCTATTTTTCAAGCCGACAATCGATGTTCTGGGTTTTTAAATATTTTTTTTGTCCCATAAAGAAAAAAAATCTGTCTTTTGGGATTTAAAAATTCCTGGAGGGTTTATAATTTTCTCCTAAAAAATTAAGAGTTTTTTCTCCAGTATACCTTAGTCAAGGTTTCTGTCGTTCGGGAGGACTCTCTGGTATTTGGTTTTTACTGTTTTTTTTGAAAAAAATGATGATTTGTAATCTTGGGTTTGGCGATTTTTTCCTCAAAAATCGTGGTTTGTTGCAGTCAGTTTTTTGATCGCATTTAGAGTTGTTGGGGCGAACATCTGCACAACTGGTTTCTTGCAATTTGTTTTGGGGTGTCATGCTCATCTGCAAGAGTTTGAAGGGTTTGCTGATTTTTCCTCAAAATCGTAGCAGCTGTTCTCGGTGTGTCTCTGGTTACAGGGAATGATAGTTCTCCAACTTCAGGTTGGATGATTAGTGTTGTTATTTCCAGAAGTTTTGTAGTTTCTGGGAGGGTTGGTGTCAGACTCATCTCAAGTGGCAAAGTCAGTGGCAGGCTCTTGTCTTTTGTTGCAACAACGTTCTGAGAAGAAGGGGGCACCCTTCTTTGTTATCTCTGACTAGTTAGAGTGATGACCATTAAAGGAGGGTATTAGAATAATATCTTTCTATTTGTGTCGTTAATGGTCATCTTGTCGCTTTTTCTAACTTCGTCTCTTGTTAACGATTGTTTCTTTTAGAAACATCGTATCTTGTAATCTATTTAAGGAACTCTCGTTCCTCTATTTAATACAACAACAACATTGATTTTGTAACAAGTAGTGCAATGCACAACATCCACTTAGACTGGGTGATGCTTGAGACTACACTGTCAGTTCACTGTGATCCTTTATGCATGCTAGTTCGGGATTGTGAAATAACAAGTTCTAGTTATGTACGACACAACACTATGCTCAGTTGGGTTGTCGTTATCAAATACTCTACCAATCTCTTCGTTCAAAGGGAGGGCCATCTATCGAATGATAGATGTGCGGGGGACTGCATTAAGAGTCTGTGGTTGGCGGAAAAGCGCCTGAGTGATGCTTCTCCTCCATGTTGGTGTATGTTTTATCATCCACCGAACACAGAGAATAAAATGTCCAAAGACATTCTATCCTCTCTTGAAAAACCACCGCGTATGCTAAGATTGCGAGAAGATCATATGGTGATTCCAAGGTTTCTTTTGTCAGGTCATGACATGTGGATAAGCTCAATGGGCGTTGTGATATGCTGGTAATACACAAAGGGACTTACGCTAGGCTTGTTCAATTCGCAAGTTAAGACTTAGACAGATTTAACATTAAGGGCTTCTTTGGTTGGAACTTTTAGTTTGGATCTCAAAAAAAGAGGCAGAAAGATAAGGGCTTAGAGGATCTAATCTACGCCTAGGAATTCAAGAGACAGTAAAGATCAAGTGAAAGGAGTAACCACGCTTTGTTTCGCCTCCTTGGGACAACTACGCAAAGTGGGTGCAATCTTCAAAAGGTGTGATTATAATTTTCATGCCTCGAATAAGACCGAAGTTAAGCATCCACAATCGCAAGCACAGGCTAACTTTACGCATCGGATGAAAATCATCCATCCGAAGAAAGTATGAGCAATATTCCACCATTAATCTATACGATCAAATCTTGCATTCACTTAACAAACATTCAAAGCAAATTCTATTTTAATTGTAATCTAATTGTAATCTAATTGTAATCTATGGTTGAAGAAGTTATGCAACCTTGCACACCACTTGATAACAAAAGTGATTCAAAGCAAATCATGCATAAGAGCTCTTATTATCAGAAGTAGCATAACACAACAATTTCATACACTGTCTCCACACTTTACAAATGAGGGGCGAGCTCAATTTATAGGCTCCCCAATTACAATTCAATGGCCAAGATTGATTTAGGATTAACGACTGAGATTAAAATAAAACCCTAATTAGGGTTTGTCACAACCAACTACCTCTCGACCAATGAGAAAATTTCATTCGGGGACACTTGTCCTTTTGCTAAATATAAACCAACAATAAAATAGAAAGTTGTTGCATGTTGATTTGGAACAATTTGATTGGTTGGAAGATGATGAGGCGCCACCTCAGCGTGCTCGATGTCCTCCTTGGTCACTTTGTTTTCTTCCACGTGCTTGCCTTAGAATATCTTTCCTTGCCAATGACTCTGTCCTTTGCGTCTGTTCCTTCTTGGCTTTGATCTTGGATCTCCTTTGGGATTTTGATTTCTTCTTCTCACTCGTATTCGAATCTGGAAGTCTCCCCTTGGAGCAAATGTCTGGGCTTGAAGTTATTTTCTTTCCTGATTGCTTTGAAATTCCTCCTGCTTGAACTGGATTGATGTTATTCCTTTGGATTTCTTCTTTGAATTCTCCAATTTGTGTCAAGAAATTGTCTAAGTATGGAAATTTGTTTGGAACACTCTTCTTGTCACCATCTGATTTTGATTAGGGGCTTGTCTTTAATTCTTCAGGGGATGAAATCCTTCAAGAAGTTGCCCTGATTGCTTCAATAGGTCTGGGATTGTAGATGAAATCCCCCCCAAGATGTTCGAATATTCTTTCGAGTGCCTTGAATTTGGAGAAGAATGCCTCTGTGCTTTTGCCACAATGGAGGAAATTGGAATTTTCTCTGTGAAGTATTTCCCATACTCAGCCAAATTTTGGCTGTTCAATTTCATTTTGTAATACCTTCAGGTGGACCATTCAACATTTAGTGCAGGTTTTAGATGAACTTTGCCTATGGATTTGTCTTCAATTTTGAATTTGGCTTGTGCTATGTCGGACAAATTCCATCCCTGGACAAGGATTTTATTCACTTCCTCTTTATTTCTCTTCATTCTTCCCGTTTTCTTTCCAACACTTAGCCAATTTTCTGAATCTCCCTCCTCAAGGTACCAACACTTGGTCAATTTTCTTATCCTTTCCTTGGGCGAACTTTATCAATACTTAGACATTTTTCCTTCTTAGGCCATGCCAGACTTCATCAATGTTTGGACATGTCTTACTTTGGGCAAAGTCGAACTTTGTTAACACTTGGAATTTTTTCCTTTACCTTCATGGGGGACTTTGAAACTTTTATTCCATGTTCTCTTTGATGTCTAGGCAATCTTTGAAGTCTTCTTGCCAAGGTCGGACTTTGGAGTTTCTTTTCCATTCAACATTTTCCTTAGGCTGGACTTTAAAATGGGCTTTCCAAATGTTTCCAAGGTAAGTCGGACTTGGTGAATTTCTTTCCAAATGGTAGGCGGACTTCAAGTTTTCCTTGCTATCTTCTCATTATCTTCATGGCGGGCTTTGCATTTTCTTTTCCACTTGATGGCGGACTTGGAGAATGTTTTTCCAAGGCATGGTAGACTTTCTAGCTTTCATTCCATGGTGAATTTCTTTCCAAAATGCAAGGCGGAGTTTAAAGACTTCTTGGCATTTCCTAGGGCGGACTTTGAAGACTTTATTCCAAGACAGGTCGGACTTCTCAATGTCTTTGGCATTTTTATTGAAAGGGAGGTCGGACTTCAAGAATTTCATTCCAAATCTCCATGGCAGACTTTCCTAGTGCCTTTCCACTTCTTGGCGGACTTCATCTTAGCCAAGACATGGTATGGCGAACTTCTTAATAGCTTGGTTATCCTTCTCTAGACGCTTCACCATATTCATACTTCGCCAATCTCATGAGATTTTCTTCCTAAGGTGACATTAATACTTAGCCATTTTTGCGAAATTTTCCCCCAAAGATAACATTACATAGGCAAGATGTTTATACTTAGCCAAATTTTGGATTTTCTTCCTTCTTCCAAGCTAGGGTGGACTTCACCAACTTCTTGCCATGGTAGGGCGAACTTTGGAGTGGACCTTCCATTTCTTTCCAAGGCATGGCGGACTTTGGAGTAGGCTTGCCATTTTCCTTCCAAGGCATGGCGGACTTTCCATTGGCTTTGCCATAGCAAGGGCGGACTTGCTCAACCTCTTGCCATCTTCCATCCAAGGCATGGCGGACTTGCCCATGCCTTAGCCATTTTCTTCTTCATGGGCGAGCTTGAAGATCCAGACTTAGGTGAATTTCTCCATGGATTTCATGCTTTTGGATGATTTTTCATTGATTTTTCTCATTCTGGAGGTCTGATTTTTTATGATTTTTGCATTGATTTTTCCAGATTTCTATCTTGCTTTTCTTGATTTTTGCTTGATTTTTTAATTTTTTGGCTGATTTTTGGTTCTGAAAAATGGAAATGTTGACTTGTTGACCAGGGTTGACTTTATAAAAATAGAAAAAGCAAAATCCCTAAAAAATAGGGAACCCAGTTTGGTCCAAAAATGCCAAACAACAGGGAAGGCTCGAATTGACTTACAATGTGGGATCCTCATCTTCCGGACCTTCTGAGCACTTCCATGACGTTTAGGCACTAATTCAAGCATGGATTCTCTAGTTGGCTTGGGTGACTTCCTGAAAACTCTAACTCCTCATTGTAAAAGAAAAAAAATGGTGATAAGCAGTTGCGATGCCAAGGCAAAAAAGTGAAAACAAGGGGGTCTCCATTTGCAATGGGGCGATGTGTGAAAAGGTCACAACACTCCATAGCAGGTGACAAATTACACCAAGATTTGAAAGGAAAGGAACTTGGACCGTCTTACTACTATTTGTTCAAAAGCTCTTCGAGCTATGTATGTATCTTATGCTTCCTTACTCTAATGTTTTCTTGAAAAGAAAAGGAATAAAGTGTTGAAATATGTTGTATCATGTTTATAAATGAAAAGAAATTTTTTATTGCAATGGCATTTACTCGTTATCTTTGCATGCTGATGTAAAATTAACATCTTTTTACTTTACGAACGGACTAGGTTGTTACATTATACTCCATCCAACCATTTGAAAGAATTGTGCTTTTGAACTTTTGTCATTGCTTTTTTTTATTTTCCACAATTATTTTTGCATTTGCAATAGCATCTTGGACCAACCTCCTACTTAACTATCTTGGAGAGAGCACCATGTACCCTTTCCTTGCAATTGTGAATGTTGTCACTAAATACTCTCAATATGGACTCTTTGCCATGTTGAAGGGAAGGTTGTAATATCAAAAATTTGTGGATGCCTTATTTACTTTGTGCATCTATTTGTTCCACCTTGTACCTTGCATTTAAGGCTGTACTTTGGGTATGTTTCTAGGCACAAGAAAAAACTCTTGTGAGTGGACTCTACATGAGCTAGATGAGGTGGAGGTGCCCTTGTATGTATGGATTGCAATTAGAGTCCACAATACTTGTCGTATCTATCTTGGTTTTTGCAAGTAAATCAGGAGTAATGGCTTCTTTTGTAGCTGCTCGTGCCCCTGCCCTCTCTAATTTTTTCTCATCCAATAATGCAAGAAGTGCTCTCATCTCTCATTTCACCTCTTCTAGGGCATTTGGACACACTTTGTGCCACAACTAAGAATGCCTACAATATGGTATTTGAGGTGATTGATGTCTCCATTACGCTTCTTTGTGCAAATCACTCTCCTCAATATGAATCCCATTACAACATACTTCCAAGAGGGGTCATGGCTTCAAGGGAGTTTACTTCCAATGGGATGGATTCCCCTTGCTATGTCTAAACCTGGAGCAAAGCCGGAGGCCATTGCGTACTAACCTACAACATTAATAAAAACAAAAAGAATAGCAATTAAAAAAAACAATTTGAAAACAAATTCTTTAAAAAATATCATATAAAGTTTGGCATCCAATTTTTCATTTGTGGAATCCAATCTCGTAGAAAGGAACAAAACAAAACATGCAAATGCTATCACTAGATGGAGAGAAGATGAAAGAAGGAAGAAGAGTGGGAGATTTGTAGAGCCTTGCTTTAGGAGAGATTTGCAAAGGAGTTTTAGGGGAAAATGGAACTCAAGGGAGGAAAGAGTTGAGAGGTCCTAGAAGATTTGGATTCTAAAAGGCCTAAATCTGGCCATAGGCGTGAATGCACAAGCAAAAGTAGACCAATCAGCTGGATGCCACTATCCTTGAGGGATGGGTGCAAAGACTAAGAGAACATGCTTTTTTCCATCAAATGGGCCAGGTTTTGGTCATCAAAGGCGAGGGTGCAAAATTGGCATAAGGAGCCCTGGAGCAGTGGGGCAAACAAATCAAAATAAAATCAATGCCAAGAGGTTTTTTTTGAGTTGAGTGTAACTCGCTGGTTAAAAAAGAAGAGATCATCAATGAGGGATCATTTCAATGGGTGGGGTTGGGTCTACTTGACAAATTGGGAACTGAATTTCAATTCCCTCTCTTACCCTCTAAAGGAAGCCCCAATGTGGATTAGATTAGACAATCTACCGTTAGAGTATTGGGACTTAGGAAACTTAACAAAGATTGGAAACTCATTGGGTTTTATTTTTGAAGGCAAATGGAAATATAGAAACTAGAGAAGTTGGTATGTATTCCTTAATTTGTATTTCTTTGGATTTGAAGAATTGCCCTCCATTGGAAACTATTTTCAAAACAAATGCTGGTCTAGAGTCTCAAAAATTTGAGGTAGACAGAGCCCCTTTGAAATGCCATCTAGGGCATGGTACGGAGAATTGCAAAAAAGGAAAAGAATTTTTTTGGGAAGGATAGCCTCAATGTGGTTGATGTGGCAGAAAATAAAGGATACTAGAGTTTTACAAGATTCCAGTGCTTTAATTCAGAGGGAAAACAAAATCTTGCGCTTCATTTGTCCCAATAGAGAAGTTAAGAGGTGGCAAAATTCAAAGACTAAGGAGGAAAGTTGAGTTTTGATTTGGCTTTGGAATTGTTTGAAATTTCAAAGGATCCTAGGGTTTGTATAGAACCCTTGGAAGAAAGATATTTTGGACTCTATCCATAATTCAGATGGTGATTTTGAAGAGGTTTTCTCAAAGGATGAATTGAACATCCTGGACGATAGGTTGGTTAATCAGATTACTTAAAGAATCAAGAAACCCAATTGCAGGGAAGAAAAGCAAAGGGGGAGGAAGTCCAACAAATCAAGATAGGAAATGGTTGGGATGGCAAAAGGTCAAATGAAAGTGAGATTGGGGAAGGGAATTACCATTCTTGGTGAGCCATGAGAGTTCTCACTTGGAATGTCAGCAGTTTAAATGCCTCTTACAAGAGACATCTACTCAAGTGACAACTTGAGTCTACCGTAGCAGATTTAATTCTTTTTCAGTAGACAAAGTTGAGGATTGAGGATTCAAATAGACTCATTCAAAAAATGGAGACAATGAAAAGATGGAAGCTTCTAGCCAGTATTCAATCTTGTCTCGGTTGCTTTTTGGATTCCTTTTGTCATATCAATGATTGGGACAAACAACGACCTGCAAAAGTATCAAGCCAAATTGGGAATTGAGTTCCTCAAATTTGTCACACGGACTGTGCCTTCTTGAGGTATTGACTGGTCATTTTCTGTTGATGTATCTTCAGAAAGCGATGAGGAGGAGGATGCCAGTCAATATTAAAATGGTGTGAAAATATTTTATATTTTGTATATAATTGTTGCTGTCTGGTTTTAACTCGAATTGTGCAAAGGATACAGTAGGATAGCTGTCATCACTAGTTTTAACCCCCAAAATGGGGTTTCGTTATAATAGTTTCCTTATGGAGATTTCTGTAATGTGGCCCTCCTAGAGGGAGCAATTGAATACTGATAATTTTTGTGGTTCAATATATGTGTAAGGCCCTCCAGACCAATTTCACCTACCAAAAAAGATCATGTAAAGTTTAAATGCATTTGAAAAATTTAAACGTACTATGGTAATGTAGTTATTGGTTAGTGATTGAATAAATGAGTTTGATGATAAAACATGTTTTTACCCTAAAACATGAACCCTATATTTAGAAAAAAATAAAGCAAAATTTGATTCACATAAGCTTGTGTAAAACTGCAATTTTTTTTTTTAATAAACTGAATTCACTGCAATAAAATTTGTCAATTTTACATGCAATAAATTTTTAACATGCTAGAAAATTATAAATATTTTATATGATTGAAAAGAAGGGGAAGAAATGAAGATTTAACTTGCAAATCTGAAATTCTAGAAAATCAGTCATTGGATCCCCAATAAAATCCTTGCAATTTGCTCTATAATGTTGCGATGTTTGTGTGCTTGTCTAACATTACTGAATAGGGCTTATAAAGCTACCAAAACATGTTTTTTGTGTGTCTGAAGTGCATTTATGACACATTCATCTTGTGTGTTGTAAGTGGCAATGCTTGTGTGCTTGTCTAACATTACCGAATAGGGCTTATAAAGTTACCAAAACATGTTTTTTCTGTGTCTGAAGTGCGTTTATGACGCACTTATCTTGTGTGTTATAAGTGGCATAGGCGGGCTTGCTGCTTGGCAAAAAAACTTGCAGAAAATCATCAAAAACTTTGCCCTAAGGCTTGTCGAGTAATCATCAAGAAAACTTGGCATGTAAAAAAGTTGGTGAGTACTTGCTGAGTTGTCAAACTATGGTTTATTGTCTATTTATATTTCTGCATTGTACACAAAAACAATCAGCAATTGTGACAGCAGGGGTGCATGTAATGAATTAAATGAGCTCCCAGACATTTGTAAACCTGCAATTTTTGCATATTAGAAGGGACAGAAATGTATACATATTGTTGATGTTGGAGGCAGCGTCGGGCTTCTACTTCGAGCCCAGTTCATGCGATGAAGAACAATTTAAATGATAGCCTAATGGCTATTTAAATTGCAAGACAACGATTGATGAAGAGGCGCTTCATCATTGCACATCAAGTAATATTTAATTATGGTTAATGAGGCTGACATTTTGAAGACACGACTTCTTGAAGAGTTGCGATTTTTTGAGGCCGACTTCATGTATCATAGAGTCACGATTTTTGATGATGGCCGACATGAAGACTTGGAGAGATGCGTCTCTCCTCTCTTGTATATATGTTCGATGCTACTTCATTGTAATCATTTTCATATCTATCATAGTTCAAGTTCTAGATAAGTGCGAATACTTCAAGTTCAGATCGAAGCATTGTGGAAGGCCGAGTTTATCATCAGCAAAAACATCACATCATTTCTGTGTTAGCAACAGATTGCGGTGTTATTACTTGGCCTCATAATTGGCCTCATTGTAAAGGAGACTATTGTTTACTATTCAATATATAAGCGATATATTGTTGCTGGGTTTTTCTCCCTCAAGAGGAGGGTTTTCCCAAGGTATATGCTGTGTTGTGTCTGATTTTGAATTAAATTTCTGAGTTTTATATCTGATCATAAAAACTAACATGGTATTTGTGATGAGCCCAACTGGCTCCAACCAAACCCCTATAGTATTTATTAAATCTTCTTTTGTTTTTTTAGATTTTTAAAGAAAGTTTGTAGACAGAAGAGAAGGGGCGCATCATATAAAAACTCATAAAACTTAGATCTGAGCTATTTCTGAGAAATTGTAATTGCAGAAAGTAATAAACAACCACAACAATGAGATCACAAATGATAAACGTACCCGAAAGCTTCCGGATTATTTAAATAAGAAAATAAGTCCACTTGCCAGCCAGGAATGGTGAAAACTGACAAATATGAACGCCAGAGCTCCAGATTTGACTTCTTCCACTCAGAAACAGGATACAAAGAGTAGAGAGGAGTAAATGCCAAAGAAGCAATGAAGAAACAGCCAAAATAGAAGGCGCTTTGGCATGTAGAAGAAACACGCCTTTCAAAAGGAGGTACGCCAAGCAAAGGAAATGGTACGGCTGGCCCAAGGAAACTGTACGGCCTTATGGAATACTGGAGACTGCATGAAGATGGCGTCCCAAGTGGAGAAACCCTCTTCCTTATTGCAAACAAGTAAATCTCAACAAGAAACTCTGAATATAGCTCAATAGAACCTCTGAATGAAGTCCTCATAGATGCACTAATTCGACTGGTCTCTCACAGTCTCAAAAATGCTCAACACTGAAGAAGATCTTGCTCTCCAATGGAAGAAATGCTCAAACCCTTGTCTCAGAGAATAGCACAGGAAAAACCAAATGGCAAAGTCAAATAATCATGAATCAGTTTGATTTGCCAAAAATGCCTTATCCCCAAAGAGGCACGAGTTTCAAGAAAGTGACGCCACTTTTGTGTTTTTAAATATTTTAGAATATATTTAAATCACCTTTCAATAGTTTTCACTTTAATACTTGGGCGCCCACTTTTATACTTAAGTGATTTAATTTTAAATCACTTTTATGATATATTTAAGTGATATAATATCCATAAAGTCAATTTGACTTTATCATAAAGCGTTAAGTTAAATAATTAACTTAAATCACTTAAATATCCATAACTCCTAAACTCCATATATTTCCGTGCCGTCAGAAGCTGGCGAACATTGAACACCACATGCTCGTACTGAAACCCACATTGAAGCTGAAGGAGAAAAAATGACAAACTCACCAAAATGGCCACTGACCCTCTAACCAGATCCTGTTAACCTACAAGGGTCCAAGATATAGGCTAACTCAACAAGCTCCTGAGAACTGACTAGAGCGGGGACATCACAGTATCAGAGCGGGTATAAGAAAGATTGTGATTAGATTTATTCAAGTAGCGTTGTCATCCACCCTTATTCTCATCCTTGTTGCATCTAGCTCTTTCGTCAAGATGCTGAACGGACTTAAGATCGAAGATAGACTTGAGGGTGCATCAAACTTCACATCTTGGAAGTTCAGAGCCATGCTCGCTTTGGAAGAAAATGAGTTAGTTGGGTTCGTGGAAGGCGAAGTTCCTGAACCAATTGATGAGAATGGGAAGTCACAATGGAAGAGAAATGGCACTAAGGCGAAAAAGATGTTGGTGGATTATGTGAAAGACCACATTGTGCCAATTATCTCCAAGTTAAAATCTGCAAGAGAGATGTTCAAGACTTTGGAGGAGATGTATGAGATCAACAACACAAGTCGAGCTCTTGCATTAAAACAACAACTTCATCATGTCAAGATGGTGAAAGGAGAATCCGTCATCTCATTCTTTATGAAGATTATTGAGTTGAGAGATTAGCTCTCTACTATTGTTCATTTTGTGGATGATAAAGATTTGGCTATGTTGGCTCTCAATGGTCTTCCTCAATCTTGGGAGCCATTCATTCAAGGTATCAGTGGGAGATCAAAACTTCCTAAGTTTGATCGTTTGAGGGCGGATTGTATTCGAGAAGAATCAAGGTTGGTTGCGAGAGGCATTGGTCAAAGCTCTACAAATGAAGACATTCATGTTCTTGCCGCTCAATCCTCGAAGAAGAAAGGAAAAGAAGGAAAGAAAGGGTACTTCAAGAGAAATAGAGATAAAGGATCAGATGGTGCCCCTACATCTAAGAAGAAGAAGGACCTCTCCTGCATTCAATGTTTTAGATGTGACAAGTTTGGTCACTATGCAAAGGATTGTCCAACCAGACCTAAGCAACAGGCTTCAATTGCAGATGTGGGTGAGATCTCTTTGTAGAAGGATTTAAGTGATTTTCTATTCTATTCTGCTCTTTCAAGCAATGTGCCTACTGACAACAACACTTGGTTGATTGATAGTGGTGCCTCTCGCCACATCACCAGATTTAGAGAGCATCTAACTGATTTGGTGGAGAGAGATTCTAGTGTTCAAGTAATTATTGGAGATGATGCTTAGTTATTCTGTGAAAGGAGTTGGGACCTCTTCTCTTCACTTGGATTCCGGCATTTCCTTGCAGTTGAGTGATGTTCTATTTGTTCCGGGTATCAAGCGGAACCTTGTCTCTATCTCAGCCTTGGAGGACAAGGGGTACCAAATTGCATTCTCAGAAGGTAAAGTTCTTGCATGGCCAAATAACTCAAATTTCAAGACTGCTCGGGTGATTGGAGTCCGACATGAGAGTCTCTATAGACTTTGCACTCGTCCACTTTAGGCTTTGTTGCATGATTCATCAAGTTTGTGTGAGCTTTGGCATAGAAGATTTGCTCACCTTTACTTTAGAGCACTACCTACCATGGAGAAGATGGTCATGGGCCTTCCGAAACTCAACCAGGAGCATGAAGGCACTTGTAGAGGTTGCGCATTGGGTAAGAATACTAAAGGTCCATTTCATAGTAGTGAGAGTAGATCTAAATGCATTCTAGACCTTGTTCATTCTGATTTATGTGGTCCAATGTCTATTGCTTCTTTGAGTGGTTTCTTGCATTACATTTTTTTTATTGATGACTACTCTAGAAAGACTTGGATTTATTTCTTGAAATCTAAAGAATTTGAGGAAGTACTTGAGAGGTTCAAAGAATTTAAAGCTCAGGTAGAAAAATTGTCCAGGAAGAGGATCAAAGTCTTGAGATCTGATAACGGAGGAGATTACATTTCCGAAAGCTTTCGTAACTTTTGCATTGAAGCAAGGATTAAGAGGGAGTTTTGTGTCCCTTACAATCCTCAACAAAATGGTGTTGCAGAAAGGAAGAACAAATCTATTGTAGAAGCAGCCAAAGCCATGATTCATGACCAAGATTTGCAAACCTTCCTTTGGGCTGAAGCATCTAGGACAACTGTTTATGTTCAGAATAGGAACCTCATCGCATTTTGGAGAACATGACTCCCGAAGAAGCATTCACAGGTGTGAAGCCAAAAGTAAGCCATTTAAGAATCTTTGGTTGTCCTATGTATGTTCATGTGCCTAAAGATAAAAGGACAAAATTGGAACCATCTGGCAAGAAGGGAATATTTGTGGGCTACAGCGAGTCTTCAAAAGCCTATAGAATTTACATTCCAGGTCAGAAATTGATAGAAATCAGTAGAGATATTACATTTGAAGAGGATGTTGCAGACACGAGGAAGGAAAATCTGTTTTTTCTTCTAAGTGGCTCTTCAAGATCAAGCTTGCAGTTGATGGGAGCGTCGAGAAGTACAAGGCTAGGTTTGTGGCTAGAGGATTCTCTCAGAAAGACGGAGTAGGTTATGAGGAAACCTTTGCTCTAGTTGCTCGTTATACATCCGTTAGGACCATCATTGCTGTTGTAGCATCTAAAGGATGGAAGATTCACTAGATGGACGTGAAGACAAATTTTTTGAATGGTGTGATCGAGGGAGAGGTATATATTGAGCAGCACGTGGCTTTGAGTTCATGGGAAGAGGTCTCATGTTTGCGGTGAAGAGGCTTTATGCGACGCAGCAATCCTCGATGCTTGATGAAAAGAATTGATCGTCACGCATTGAGAACTGGGATTACCGAAGAATGATGCTTATTCAAGCCTATACTTCAAGGTAATTGATGGTGAGAAACGTGAAAATCTTAGTTCTCTATGTTGATGATTTAATTCTTCTTGTGAAGATTACCTCATTATCAAATGCAATTGGTTTTGTTTAGTAGGATCTGGTCTCATGCCACTGCTTGGTTTAGAAATATGGCAGAAGGCTGATGAGATCATTCTGAGTCAAGGGAAGTATACTATTGACATTCTGAAGAGGTTTGGTATGATGGATTGCAAATCCATGTCTACACCTATAGAGTCCAACTTGCAGAAGCTAAAAGAGGTTGCAACTAGTTCAGATCTGGTGGATCCCACGATGTACAGGTAGTTGATTGGATCCTTAATGTATCTAGTCAATACTAGACCGGATATTTGCTATGCAGTGAGTGCACTTAGTCAGTTCATGTGTGAACCAAGGCAAATACATCTAGTTGTTGCAAAGCATATCCTGAGATACTTGCGTGTTGTTAGAATATATTATTCTTATATTATTAATGGTCAATGTTATGTATTTAATAGATTAGATATTTTCTATCTGTTAGGTTAGATATTTTCTGTCAGTAGGTAGATAATTAATATCTACAGTGCTTTTATGCACTTCTTTATATAATGTAACTTTTTTATGTTAATGCAAGACTTTTTAACCATTTACATGGTATCAGAGCCGTAAGAAAAAAACCCTAAAAGTTAGGTGTTTTCTTTACGCCAAAAATCATGTTTGTTTCCTGGTAGTACTTTACCTTGATTTGTGGTTGATTTTTCAGAGAAACTGCGTTTTTTTTTTTTTCTTAAATGTGAGGGTTTTCTAACTGCAGGCGAAAAAAATCTGCATTTTTATGGGATTTCAGATCTGAAAATCGCGTTTTTCTGTGAAATTGCGTTTTTTCGCATTTTTCCCTGATTTTGGGTGGTTTTTTTAGCAAAATCGTGGTCGCCCCTTCCTGCAACTTAGTCGCCTAGGGTTTGGCATCTCTTTTGCCAAATTTTCATGCAGATTCGAGCTGTTTTCTGCAATTTTTTTGGTCTTCAATGGCGGCCTAGGGTTTCTGCAAGTTCATCTAGGGTTTTGACCCTCTGTTTGAAGGCGGAAATTTTTTTCGTTTGCAGATTCCTTTTGGGTTTTTCGAGATCTCAACTGGGTCGGTCTTCAAATTTTCTAGGTACCTCGTTTTCTGTGCCTCAAAATTTGTGCCTCAGTTTGAAGTCAATTTTTTTTTCTGATTGCAGATTCCTTCTGGGTTTTTCGAGATCTCAACTGGGTCGGTCTTCAAATTTTCTGGGTACCTCGTTTTCTGTGCCTCGAAATTTGTGCCTCAGTTTGAAGTCGAATTTTTTTCTAATTGCAGATTCCTTTTGGGTTTTGTGAGATCTCAATTGGGTTGTCACTAGATTTTTCTGGGTACCTCGTTTTCTGTGCCTCAAAATTTGTGTTGTCAAAATTTTCTGGGTTTTCTTCCATCCTTCTGGGTTTTTATTTATCTTTTCTGGGTTTTCAGTAAAACCTCAAAATCCGTTTTTTGGGTTTCTGTATTTCTGTTTTCTTTGCATTATCTTGCCTTCACCTGTTTGACCGCAAGGTACGTGATGGCATCTCTCACGAACATAATGCTCGAAAGCAGCCAGAAGTTCAACGGGAAGAATTACAACCCCTGGAAGCAGCGTATGCTAACCATTTTCGAGTATCGGTGTCTTGATGCGGTTGTTCTAGGTACATCACCTTGACCCACTGTAGCCGGAAAGGATCAGGACAAATGGGATGAACGCAACCGGGAAGCCGTCATGCTCATCAAGCTTTCAGTCATTGACGACCAGCTGCCACAAGTGCCGTCAGGAAAAACAGCTGCTGAGGTATGGACAACCCTGAAGGATCTCCATGAAACGTCAGATAAGAGTCGTGCATTTTTTCTTAAGAACATGCTTTTTTCAATAATGATGGACGAGAAGCACACCACTCTTCAAGAGCATCTGACGAAGATCACAGAGATTAGCGACCAACTGGAAGCCATTGGACGAAAGATGGAGGAAGAGGACATGGTCGTCATTACTCTTAGAGTTTGCCAAAGTCTTATGAGCATTTCATTGAGACGCTCAATATTACTTCAACAAACGTTGACTTGAAGTTTCCAGACTTGTGTAACAAGCTTCTACAACAAGATCGTTGGAGACAGCAGTTTGGAAGCAGTACCAGTTCCTCCTCCACAGAACAAGCGTTCTCTGCCAAATCTTCTGCTAAGAAAAAAGGGAAGGCTCAGTCTTAGCCAAAAGGCTCTGGTTCTTCACAAGACAGCAAGAAGAAGAACGTTCAGTGCAATTATTGCCACAAATACAGTCACATTAGGGCTGAGTGTCGCACTCGGATGGCTTCTGAACAAAAGAAGCAGGGAGGCTCTCAACAAAAGGCACATGTCGCTGAGCACACTGAGCAGAAAGAGTCTGCATTCTATGCATTTATGGCCAAGAGAACTGCAGATCCGGTACATTCTTCTGCCTGGTATATCGATTCTGGGGCTTCGCGGCATTTTACTCATCGTCGGGATTGGTTCACAAAGTTCGAACCCTTCTCAGATTCTGTCATTTTCGGAGGAGGTGAAGAGTACACAGTCGCTGGTAAGGGCACTGTCCAGATTCACTCAGGGGGAAGAAATCTACTCTTTCTCAATGTCTACTATGTTCCCGGCATGGAACATAATCTCCTCTCCGTCAGTCAGATCATGCGGCATTCTCCCCAGTTGGATGTTGTTTTCAGCTCGTCCACCTGCAGCATCGTTGACAGGGAGACTCGTACTACAATTGCTATGGGACTTGAGGATCACGGTCTGTACAGACTTGCTGATTCTGGTGATTCTCAAGAGCACGCTCTCGCAGCCCGAAGTACAACCATCAGCAAACTTTGGCATCAGCGTTATGGGCACTTGAATGTCCACTACCTCTCTCAGTTATCTCGGGAGGGTCTTGTTGCTGGTCTACCTGAGATCCAAACTACAAATCATGGAGTTTGTGGAGCTTGTCAAGCTGGCAAGCAGCATCGGACACCGTTCTCGGATGGTGATTCTTAGACCTCAAGGTGCTGAATTGGTTCATGTTGATGTATATTGGACCGATAGACACTCATACATTCTTTGGGTCGGTATTTTTTATTGTTTGTTGATGATTTCAGTCCGAAAATGTGGGTGTATTTTCTAAAACATAAATCAGATGTGTTTAACACATTTCAGCAGTTTAAAGCCTTAGTTGAGAAAGAATCGGGTTCTCAGATTGTTACTCTAAGGTCAGATAATGGGGGGGAGTTTTGTTCAGCTGACTTCTCTACTTTTTGTGCTACACACGGCATTAAACGCCAACTCACCACACCCTACACCCTCGTGAGAATGGTGTGAGCGCCCGAGTGCACCATTACGAAATGGCGTTCTGTACAAAATGTACCTAAGAAATCTGAAGCAGTCTACACTATCGTCTACCTCTTGAATCGGTCACCTACACAAGCCGTTAAGACGATGACTCCTGAAGAAGCCTGGTCAGGACGTAAGCCTAAGGTGGGCCATTTGAAAGTCTTCGGTTCTACCGCTCATGTATGGATTCCAGATGCCAAACGTGCCAAGTTGGACTCCAAGAGCCAGACACTTATGTTTACTGGCTACAGTGACAATCACAAAGCTTACAGGTTGGTTGATGTGGAGACAGATCGTCTCATATTCAGCCGTGATGTTGTGATTGATGAGACTACTGGTCCATTTGTTCCTACTACCAGTCCTGCAGATCAGCCTATGAAGGTTCCTGATGAGGGTGTTCGTCTTCCTCTTGGTTCCCATGATGGGAGGGCTTCAGAGCATTCTGACTCTGAAGATGAGGAGTCTATTGATCATGATCTCACACCACCTGACTTTTCTCAGGACTCACATCCAGATGACTTTGTTCTAGACATCCTAGGTGATGCTGTTACACCTATTTCAGATGTTGGCACTTCTACTCGTCGGCCAAAGTGGTGGGCCAAGACCATCGGCGATCTTCATGATGATGAACTCATTGAGGGCCGATCAACTCGTAGCAAGAGCAAGCAACAACACACAGTAAACTTCGCTCTTATGGCCAACATCCACAGCATCTACGAGCCTCATACATATTCAGAGGCTAAAGGAATTCCAGAGTGGGAACAGGCTATGCAGACAGAATATCATAGTCTTTTGAAGAATCACACCTGGGTTCTTTCTGATCTTCCTCCTGGGAAGAAACCTATTAGTTGCAAATGGGTTTACAAGGTCAAGTATCATGCAGATGGTACTTTGGATAAGTACAAGGTCAGATTGGTTGCCCGGGGATTCACACAATGGGAGGGCATTGATTACGAGGAGACCTTCGCTCCTACTGCCAAGATGAGCACAATTCGTCTATTTCTCGCTATTGCAGCCCAATTTGGCTGGACAGTTCATCAAATGGACGTCAAGAGTGCCTTCCTCAACGGTGATTTGCAGGAAGAAGTCTACATGACGCAACCTCTTGGTTTCAAGGTTGTCGGCAAAGAACATCAAGTGTGTAGGCTCGTGAAAGCGCTCTATGGACTAAAACAGGCTCCCCGTGCATGGTATTTCAAGATTGATCAGTACTTGGTTGATCATGGTTTTCAGCGCAGCCCTTTTGACACTAATCTGTATGTGAAACACTCTGGTGATGATATTCTATTTCTTGTTGTCTATGTTGACGATTTGATCATTACTGGTAGTTCCACACATTTGATTGCGGCAATCAAACACGATTTGTGTCGGTTTTGACATGGCGGTTGGGGGCTTCTCCATTATTGTTTGGAGGTATTGAAGTTTGGCCGTGGTAGCATCTTTATCTCGGTCAATATGCTAGAGCTGCCCAGCAAATTCGGATGCGAGTTGCGAGCTGCTCCACACCCTGGAGAAGGTGAAGTTGTCGACCAACTTCCCGATTCACCTCGATTCGATGAAGCGACATTCAAACCCAGGTGGGCGATCTCATCTACCTCATTTGTCCACCTAGACCGGTTATCGATTTCTGATGAGCTACATACTTCATGGCCGACTCCTAAAGTGATCCATTGGATTAAATGGCCGAGTCTTGAATATGTTAAGGGAACTTCGACTATGGCATTCTCTAGGCGGATGCAAGGATCAAAACTGATTGGTTACCACCGAACTGGAACTTGAAGAATGAGGTTCGATTGGATGATAGAAAATCTACTTCTAGGTATGTCTTGGAGTTTGGAATTACAGTCTTTGTAACATGGACCAGCAAGAAGCAGCAGGCAGTGGCTCTTTCCTCGACAGAAGCTGAATATCGAGGAATTGTTAAAGCAGCATGTGAGGCAGTTTGGCTTCGCAGGATGCTTTCTGACATGCACATGTCACAAGCAGGACCTTCTCCCTTGTACACTGATAATCAAGGGGTGCTCAAACTGGCCAAAAATCCAGTCTTCCATGAACGTACCAAGCATGTCGAGCTTCATTGTCAATACATCCGCAAGCTGGTAGAAGACGGATCAGTTCAGCTGCAGTATGTTCCAACAGCGGATCAAACTGCAGACATTCTCACCAAGTCTCTGAGCCCGGATAAATTTGTAAAATTCAGGGGGCAACTTGGTGTTGTTGACGGATTGACCATTAAGGGAGGGTGTTAGAATATATTATTCTTATATTATTAATGGTCAATGTTATGTATTTAATAGATTAGATATTTTCTATCTGTTAGGTTAGATATTTTCTGTCAGTAGGTAGATAATTAATATCTACAGTGCTTTTATGCACTTCTTTATATAATGTAACTTTTTTATGTTAATGCAAGACTTTTTAACCATTTACACGTGTCACAGTTGGGTATGGCTTGAGATATTCTTCTGATGTGGACTTGAAGCTCCATGGATATTTTGATTTTGATTGGGCAGGGTGTGTTACTGATTGGAAGAGCACCTCTGGATGTTGCTTCAGTTTGGGGTTTGCAATGATATCCTAGAGTAGCAGGAAGCAGTCTTCTGTGGCACTAAGCACATCAGAGGCTGAGTATATTGCAACTTGTGTGGCAGCTTGAGAAGCAGTGTGGCTTCAAAAGCTCCTTGTAGGATTGTTTGGACAATCGATGGAGCCTACTGTCATTCATTGTGATAATCAAAGCTGTGTGAAGCTTTTTGTCAATCGTGTGTTTCATGACATAACTAAACATGTTGAGATCAAATACCACTATATCAAAGATATGGTATTGAGGAAAGCAATCCAGTTGAAGTACATCAACACTGATGAGTAGACGACAGATATTCTCACCAAGCCTCTCTCAAGGATAAAGTTTGTGTACTTTTGAGACAAGCTTGGTATGGTGGAGAATGAAGCCCTAGCTGAGAGGGAGTCTCAGCATCAATGATCTTCTTTAATGCATTTCTCTCTATGAGAGGGATTTGAGGTGCAAGCCCCTGTTAATGCATTTCTCTATGTGAGAGAGATTTGAGGTGAAAGCCCTTGTTTCCACCCTCTGGGAGTAGCCACGGTGGATGTCATGTGTGTGACTCCATGACAACATCACGTGAGAGAGTCCGTGATGATTTTCTTTACTTGTGCTTTTCACCCTCTGGGAGTAGCCATGGTGAACATCATGATGAGGTGACGACATCATGTTGAGTGATTTCGTGATGGGTACTTGTGTATTATTACCATACATGGGAGTAGCCATGATGGTTGATATTACGATGAGGTGATATGTTTCTTTTCCACATATGGAAGTAGCCGTGGTGGTTGACATCACAATGAGGTGATATGTCTTATGCAGCTAGAAGTATCCTCCCTAGCTAAGAGGGTGTTGATGTTGGAGGCAGCGTCGGGCTTCTACTTCGAGCCCAGTTCATGCGATGAAGAACAATTTAAATGATAGCCTAACGGCTATTTAAATTGCAAGACAACGATTGATGAAGAGGCACTTCATCATTGCACATCAAGTAATATTTAATTATGGTTAATGAGGCCAACATCTTGAAGACACGACTTCTTGAAGAGTTGCGATTTTATGAGGCCGACTTCATGTATCATAGAGTCACAATTTTTGATGATGGCCGACATGAAGACTTGGAGAGATGCGTCCCTCCTTCTCTCTTGTAAATATGTTCAATGCTACTTCATTGTAATCATTTTCATATCTATCATAGTTCGAGTTCTAGATAAGTGCGAATACTTAAAGTTCAGATTGAAGCATTGTGGAAGGCCGAGTTTATCATCAGCAAAAACATCATATCATTTCTGTGTTAGCATCAGATTGTGGTGTTATTACTTGGCCTCATAATTGCCTCATTGTAAAGGAGACTATTGTTTACTATTCAATATATAAGCGATATATTATTTCTGGGTTTTTCTCCCTCAAGAGGAGGGTTTTCCTAGGGTATATGCTGTGTTGTTGTGTTTGATTTTGAATTAAATTTCTGAGTTTTATATCTGATCATAAAAACTAACACATACTTTCACTTGAGGACGGGATAAGGATCTGCTGTTAATTCTATTGATTTATTTCAAATGCATTCCCTTGAGAAGGTAGTGCAGAAATGGAGATCAGCACAAGCATATAGTGTAACAACCCAAATAGTTAACCCAAAATTACCGCTGATGTTTTTTTTCTTGTTTATCAGCTTTGATATGTGTTTATTCAATTGTATACTCAAGTACATCTATCCATTCGGAATAGGCATCCGTCCACCAAGATGGGCATCTAACCATACGGGTTAGGCATCTATCCATATGGGATAGGTGTTCATCTATCCATCCGGGATAGGCATCTACCCAAACGGGGTAGGCCTCTATCCATAAAGGATAGGAATACGCTTTGGCCAAAGACTTAGACTCATTGGGACCATCCGGATCTTGAGTCACTCTCTAAAGATTACACTCCCCTATCGGAAGTGCGTCGAGGTCGTCGTCTTTAGGAGTATATAAAATAAATAATTAGCTTGAGTCCTGCCTTAGAATTTGGCCTAAAGCCTCAAGGAGTCAAGCGAATCCATTTGGAATTCCTTCCGAGTATACAAGAACTAATTTTATCTTATCCCTTATGATAAAGATTCTAATATTTCCCTTAATCGAGACATTCTCTTGAATTATTAATTATTCTATAATAAAATGAATTAGCATGATCTTTATTAGACATGGTCATACCTTATAACCAAACTACAACAAAGGATCACACCTTAAAATTTTTGATCACGAGATAAGACTAATTCACATAAGTTATTTGCAAAGCAATTATAAGAGAACAGGCCCTAAGGGCCAGAACTATGCCTTTGGGGCTCATCTCTAATGGCCTTGCCTACGTATTGCACAGAGGCTTTGTAGTTCGACATCTGGTTTTAAAGTAGCACATACTTGATGGCCGATAATTAGGTTCATCTTTCTCTCAAACAATAAGACATTAAATAGTCAAAGAAACTATGCGAGTCGGTATGCAAACCTTTCTAGGGTCCGACTTACCTAGATAGTTCTTCATTGGCTACCACCCACTTAGGTGCAACTTTACACACAAATTTCCCCATAGTCTAGATTCAAAGTATCTAACATCAAATAAGAAAATCAACTAATAATCATTGGGTTGAACCCCGTTGAACCCCGTTTTTTGATCACCAAGATCCATGATAGCGAGGTGAGAGCATATGACGAAGGTTTAACTCCAATGATAAAATTTAAGAATAAAGTAACATAATTCTCAACTTTCCCACAATCTAATATTAGGTGAATTATCTAAAATCAAAGTATCTAGCATCAAATAAGGAATTCATCTAATAATCATTGGATTGAACCCCGTTTTCTGATCACCAAGATCCATGACGGCAAGGTGGGAGCATACGACGATGGTTTAACTCCAATGATAAAGTTTAAGAATAAAGTAACATAATTCACAACTTTCTCATAATCTAATATTAGGTGAAATAACTAGATTCAAAGCATCTAACATCAGATAAGGTAATCATCTAATAATCAGTAGGTTGAACCCCTCTTTTTGATCACCAAGATCGATGACGGTGAGGTGAGAGCATATGAAAAAGATTTAACTCCAATGATAAAGTTTAAGAATAAAGAATCATAATTCACAACTTTCCCATAATCTATTATTAGGTGAAATATCTAAATTTAAAGTATCTAGCATCAAATAAGGAATTCATCAAATAATCATTGAATTGAACCCCGTTTTCTGATTTCCAAGATCCATGACAGCGAGGTGAGAGCATACGAAGAAGGTTTAACTCTAATGATAAAGTTTAAGAATAAAGAATCAATGTATCTACTTTTGCAGTGGTACTTTTAGATAATAAAAGTAATTTAAACTCTTCCACTTATTTAGTGGTGAGTGTCAGCCACTTATTCAGTGGAGTTAGTGGCAAGTTAAGAAATTCATAATCTCTTCCACTTGTTCAGTGGTGAGCATCAACCATTTATTCAGTGGGGTAAGTAACAATAAAGTAATTCATTATTAAATTTGAGAGAGAACAATAAATTATGATTTACCTTTTTTTTCACATCTGAACTAGCACTAATTGCCTCCTTCAACAATTAAATCAAACATTAGGATTGACGTAAAGAACAATTAACAAATAACTCTTCCACTTATTCAGTGGTTAGTGTCATTCCACTTATTCAGTGGAGTGAGTACTGACAAAAGAAGTCATTAATCAAACTTAAGATTGAATAAATAAAAGTAAATAAACTCTTCCTCTTGTTCAGTGGTGAGCCTTATTCCACTTATTCAGTAGGGTGAGTAATGATAAGATCAACTAATATAATTTTCTGAAAATGATTTAAGTCTAAGAGTATAAAGTATGACTATATCTTTGGAGATAAAATTTAACTCCATCCACATTATGATATGAATCGTTAATCGATCACTCATTT
>VDFB02357150.1:0-15181 GCA_007258455.2 Sequoia sempervirens | reverse complement strand
CAAATAAGGTGCTCGTGTCAGTAATTCACAAATCATGCGGCGTGGAAGAAGCTGACTGGGAAGAAAGGTTACCAGCCGTCCTATGGGCATATCGTACAACGTACAAGGTAACAACGGGCCACACACCTTTCCAGTTAATGTACGGTCAGGAGGCGGTGATGCCGATGGAATATATGGTACCAAGTCTGAGGATAGCCGTGGAGAACCGATTGGGCGATACCGAAAGCTTGAAAGAAAGACTATACCAACTGAATAAGCTGGACAAGCGAAGAGTGATGGCCCAATGGGCGACGGAGAACATGCAACGGCGACGGAAATATTGGCACGATAAGCATCTCCGGCGGATGAATTTCCGACCGGGACAGTTAGTTCTGAAGTATAACGGCCGTAACGAGATCAAGCCAGGGAAGTTTAAAGTTCGTTGGTTGGGACCGTTCCGAGTTTGGGAAGTAGGTGACAATGGGTCTATAAAATTGGAAAATCTCGATGGGTCATTGATACCGGAGGCAATCAACAGATCGAAGCTAAAACCATACCAGGAGAGAAAAGAGAAGAATACTATCGCCATAAACATGTTGGGCTATGCAACAAAGGAAGATTGGCCTGTACAAAGTGAAGGTCCGAGAGAACAAGACTGGGGACTAGGAGGTCCTGGTTATGTAGCAGACAATGTCTGGGCAGAATTAGGGCGAGATCAAATAAATGAAGAGAGGTTGGCAGAAAAGCGAGTAGAAGGAATTGCAGTGCCACGAATACACAAGCACTTGACCAATGCAGTATTCGGAACCCCTGCACTGTGGCGTCGAATGTGGGGACATTGGCACTATGTAGCCCCTTATGAAGGAATAAGACGGGGATATATAGCCAAGGACTTGGACGCTGAAGCCCAAGCGGAAAAGGAGAACCAGGCAGAAGAACAAGATGAACTGCAAAAAGATGATGAAGAGGAATGGACTGATGAGCAATGGGATGCTTATTTCGAAAAGAAGGCCCCTTGTTTAAAGACGGTGTTGAAGACAGAAGATACGTTCGTGTCAACGGTGGATGGATATACAGACGATCTCCTGAAACAAATGCGTCGAGAAAGAAGAAAAATACCAAGGGTTAGGAAGATCGCAACTCAAGATGGACTCTGGAAAATAATGCCTAACTTGGCGGGACCGCCAACAGTACAAGGCGACGATGTTATGTGGTATCAACAGTACGGCGGAAGGTACGTCGACGGAAGTTTTCGAGGTATTGGTCCTGCCCCTTTACTGGATAAATGGTTTGATATAGAATATATAGGAACCTGTTGCGAGGAAGAATGTTATAAACGGCCACCACACACATGTAAATGGTATTACACTTCAGAATTAAAAGTCCCGACACACAGTGAAGTCAGAGGAATAAAGAGAAAAGAAGAGAGAAGGGAGGAGAGAGAAGGTGAACAGAAGTGGAAAAAATTAAAAAGAAAAGAAGAGAGAGAAAAAGAACGGAAGTGGAAAAAAATAAAAATAAATAGAAAAGAAGCTATGAAAATAAAAGAAAATAACGCAGTAAGTAAAGAAGAGCAAGGCGTATGGGAAGAAAAAGAAAAAGACGAGAAAATTAAAAGAAACCAAGGGGAAGTCAGAAAAGAAAGCAAACGAAGGGAGAATAGATTAAATAATAAATTAAAAAAGTCGGCCATCAGAAGAAATATTAAATTAAGAAAAGTATGGAAGATTAAAATAAACGCCTGGAGTATTAAAAGGCCAAAAGGGAAATTAAATGAGGAAAGTAAAAGGCGCAAGAGTAAAGGGAAGAAGATTAAAATATGTCAAAACACGAAAAGGAAGCAAGGCGTACGGCCAAGGGTGAAGGAGAGTAAGGAAAAAAATAAAATAAATATAAAACCTCATACCGTACGGCCAATTAAAGAAGCCACAGGTCGGAGACAAGAACACAGAGGAGAAGAAGGGAGGACGAACTTGCACGAGGTTATCAGTTGCAGAGGCGCACAGGGCACAGAGAAGGAAGGCGTAGTACGGCATCAGGGGTTCTACACTCAGTACAAATCGCCAGACAAGGACATCGTACGGCCTCAGAGATTTTACACTCAGCACGATTCGCCAGGGAAGGAAGTCGTACGGCGTCTAAAAAACTTCAAGCCTGTGGAGGACGTACGGCACTCATCAACCGTACGGCACTCAGAGCCTGACATCGTACGGCATCCAAGGAACTCCCAAACCATACGGTATTTTCACATTTCCCAATGTTCATTTTATTTGCCAGTAGAAATCGTACGGCCTCTGCAAGTTGAGAATTTGCCAGTAGAAATCGTACGGCCTTTGCAAGTTGAGAATTTCGCCAAGGTTAAAACCGTACGGCCTTTGCAACTGGAAAATTTGGTGAAGTCCCAAACCGTACGGCTATTCCAGATTGAAATTGGTGCCAGGGGTCAAATCGTACGGCAACTCAGTGAAGTCCTAGCCGTACGGCATCAGTTGCCTCAGGAAAATCCGTACGGCATCAGCTGCCTTAGGAAAATCCGTACGGCCTCAACACTACAGGAAAATCCGTACGGCATCAGTTGCCTCAGGAAAATCCGTACGGCCACAGCACTACAGAAGAATCCGTACGGCCTCAGCACTACAGAAGAATCCGTACGGCATCAAAAGAATTCACAGTACTTTCAGATTGTACGGATTTTAGAGTATCTTCAAACCGTATGGCCTCAGGGTTCCACAGCCGTACGTCCATTCATCCAAACCGTACGGCCTTGGCAGATCATTTGGCGCTCGGGCAGCTTTTGGGTGATTCGGCAGCTTCACCGCTAGCCGGGCGCTTTTGGCATTCGCGCTTCACCGGGCAGCTCGGGCAGCCATAGTTTCGGCAGTCTCGAGAGTTATAAAGTCGGCTGGAATCGCCGAACGGACAGAAAAATGGACAAGGGCAAGAAGGCGATGCAGCACCAGCCAAAGGTAGCCTCGGCTGCGAAAAGAAAAAAGATGGATGTCGATAATGACACGATGACATGGGAGAACCTGACCGGCAACGAGTGCAAGCAATGGTGGCGAAGCACTCCCGACCACTAATTTCCCTCTCGGGCGGGTTGGCGCTCGACACGCCGGACAAGGTCAGGTTTCGCGTTCTTTTCAGCCTTCGGAGTTCGAGCCTCAGTCAAGGCGGCGGTGGGAGAATTCCCACGCAGCATACGCACAAGTCCGTCATTGATTACAGAGGTTGCCAAGTGACAGTTTCATTCTGGCCTCAGGACTTTGAGCGGGTGTTCGGCGTCCCAGCTTCGGGAATAGGGGTTAATAAACCCAAGAAAATGACGCAAGAACACAAAGAATTGCTGGTCAAGCAAGTGTGCCGAAGCGACTTGTCAACCGAAGAACAGCGTACCATATGGAATACTGGCAATCGAGGCCTCCGAAAGAACCACCTAGCAACGGCAGAATGGAAATGTTTGCTTGACCTAATGAAGTGCCGACTCACAGGGGCTAGCCGAGCGTCGGACATTGCCTTATGGCAGGTGGATTTCTGGCGATCGCATTCCCGCTGCCTGGCGAACCGGGCGAACAAAGCTGAGCGATGGTGATTTCTTTAAAGCCACGGAAATATGCCAGTGCCCTCTTACAGACCCAAAATATAGGCTCTTCGGAGCGCTGCCAGCGCCTGAGGGCAATGGAAGCCCCGCCGTCAGCCCACGCCCGACCGATGTCACCTTATCTACCCATGCCTGGAACTGGAAGCGCAAGCGCGCGGCGAGTGGATGTTAAAAACCTGGAGGCAGATCGTGTAAGAGGAAACATCAGAGGAGGAGGCCTCGGAGGAGAGCGATGCATCTGACAGAGAGGAGCCTATTGACTTATCTTCCTTGCCATCGGAGTCTAGTCCACCGGTCGATGAGGAGGTGTCTGCTGCCATCTGGGGTCGTGATGCGCGCCAGACGACATACCAAGATTGCAGCCGGCAGATTTACTCTTCCCAAGACCGCCACCTACCTGTAGTACACACTACCAAGCTTACCCTCCCCGCTGTTTCGCCATTGGAGCCGAAGCGGATGTTGAGGTAGCCGCCACTCACGGAGCATCGCCAGGGTGGGCACCTCTCGCCACCACATCACAGGGGGCAGTTACCATATCAGCAGCAGGTTCCCCTGCCTCGGTGGAGATATTGCCGGCAGTTTGCTCTCTTACACCACCGTCAGCATCGGCAGCCACAGGAGTGGCAACCTCGGCAGCAAGAGTTAGGGGAATGACTGAGGCCACGGAGGAGACGACTCCAACCCCAGGAGCACCCGGGGTAGCACAGGTCGATAGTTGGCTGGGATCGGTGGGCCTCACTCTCGACGTGGACGAGCAGCCAGCCGAGCAGCCAGACCAGCAGGAGAAGAGTCCCTCGGAGGGACAAGGGAACGAGGAGGGGCCGATCATTCACACCCAGCAGAGTGAGACGGCCAGGATCGGCGAAGACACACTTGCACACCCGGAGGCGAGCATAGCAGAGGCACCAAAGACAGCCATTCAGGAGCCTCAGCCGGTAGACGGGGAACAGCCCCAGGGGGAAACAGAACATTGCATACCTTCTAATGATGAGGAGAACGGGGAGGGCGCCTCCACAGAGGGCTTCGTCGTGGAAATGTCACAGCCGGACCCGTCGGACCCGGTACAGAGATATGTGGAGGAGCTCGAGCACATGGGCAGATTGATGATCCGCGTGGGACAGGTTTCCAGGGACCTGAGGATTGGCCGATCGCCTCTGGTAGGCCAGGAGGTTCACCGCATTCGGGGATTTGTGCAGATGGGGTGTGAGGCGGAGTTTGCACGGATATTTGGCGAGGGGTGGCCAGCAGGAGAGACTCCTGCTATGATGAGAGCCTGGCGGGGTCGGCCACCGAGGCTAGTAGGACGGGATGCAGGTGTCCTTGAGAGTTTATACTACATCGAGCTCGCCTTCCGAGATGTTTTTCTTCTGATGAAGCGCCAAAGATTTTCCACCGAGGTAGCAGTATGTCGCCAAGTGGATGCCTATAGACTTCTTCAGCGGGTCAAAGATGAGTCTGCTGCGACCATCAAGAGTATTCAGGATAACTTGACTGAACAATCTCAGCTTGCCAGTGACAAGGGAGCCCGATTGGACATCTTGGAGCCTCGGGTGGCAGCCTTGGAGGAGGAGGCACAACAGAAAGAGGCAGCATGGCAGCAGAGAATGAGAGCATTGGAGGACCAGTTGGCTGCAAAAGAGGTAGAATTGGCGGCCAAGAAGGCCGAAGCAGAGCAGGCAAAGAGCCAACTGATGGAGGCAGCCCGGATGGTGAAGGCGGCGAGGGAGAGGGAGATCCTGGCAGATCGGCAGCTTCGAACACGCACGGAGGAGCTGAGGCGTCTGAGAGCAGAGCATTCTTCCACCACTCCGACGTCATCTGTGCATCCAGGGACGCACTCCCTTCCCCCTACTTCTCAGTAATCTTATCTTGTTGTATGTATGTCGTATGGAAGACGACTTCCTTTTTGGGGGGGATGATGTTAGTCGGATATTTTACCTTGTTGTCGGCCATAGTCGGCCTCGGTCGTAGTCGGCCAATTGTCAAATAAAACAATAGTTAGTAAAGAATAATAATGTCATGTAATGTCGTACTCTCGGCAAAACATGTTCAGATTAGTGCTAATGTAATGATGTTATGAAACGTCGTGTCGGTTGGTTGTTTAACCACCGCCCAGCGTTATATGTAGTCATGTGGGAATAGTCGGATTATGCTGCTATTGATTATGTGATGATTCTGAATGAGTTATGTTGTACGCATTGTGATACACTCTTGTACATGATATTCCTGAGAATGAATAAAGTGTCTGGCATTTTACTATGATATCTTTTAGTTTACTGTTTGATCCCATGTTCTGCACATAATTAGTTTGCCAAGTAGTACGTCAATTAGAATCCCATTCCGTAGGCAAACAACATCAAACAGAGTTGGTAGTCATCAGATATCGAAGGCTGAACAGGTAAAAAAAAACACGAGCAAAGTCACAAAAGCCAAAAGCAAGGTGAAAAATACAGAATAAATTCTAACTGGTGAAGTTAGGCGCCCTAGCTAACCAGAGGCGCCCAAGCTTTTGGCCCCTGAGATTCAAATTTCAGGAGACATCACTCCCAAGAGACCCCCTTCAGAATCTTCTCAGCTATCCAGTGAATATGACGATCAGTGAATCGGATCAACCTAGCTCTCAGAATCACAAATTCATCAGAAGATCAAAAGGAAATGAAGAGAACTTGAAGAACACAAAAATGGCTAACACTGGTGAAGTTGGGCGCCCCAGAAGGAGATGGGCGCCCAAGATTTTGAAGATCAAAACGAAGTTTTTAGCTAAACCTACCTCCAGGATAATCTTTTCAAAATCAGTTAGGCTCTGCGATGGATCACTTCGTTAGTTCACAAGATTCTCCGAGCATCCAGAAATCAAATCCAAATTGGGTTCAAAATCAAACAAAAGTTGAAATTCTCGAAAAAATGACCAAGTCTGGAGAAGATAGGCTCCCCCAGCCAAGAAGGGCACCCAAGAAGCCCTGCCTTAGCCAATTTTTCAAAATTTCATGGAGAAGAAAACGTCTAAGATCAATGAACAAAGTCAGGCTAGGGTTTGAGGAGTTGAAGCAAAAAGAGAAAGCAGATTTTCTCATCCTCAAACTTATTTAAGGAGTCCTTCTCTTTCATTTTTCATATTTTCTTGCAGGTGGCGTCCAAGTTGGAGAGAGGCAGCAAACAAAAGTTTTTGTTTTCAGGATTCAAGAGCCATAGCTTGCTGATTTTTCAAAGTTCTTCATCAATTTTTAGACCAGCAACATAAGAGCTTGCTTTTTCATGCTTTTTTCATCCAAAAGATCAAATTTTAGAAGGAGGTCAAGGTTTTCAGTTTTCAATGATCTAGGTCATCTCAGTTCATCATTTTGAACAATTTTTGAAGAAATTTTTCAAGTTGCAGCAGCTGCTTTTTCCTTGCATGTCCATGAAATCATCGGAACTTTCAAGATTTGATCATCTGGGTCCTTTCAAAATATTCTTCTGAACAAAACCCAGATGCCAACTTTTTTGTGAAAAATTTCAGATTCTAGGGTTTTCTGCTTTTTCAATCAGCCTTCAGTATTTTCGACCTTTGATCAACTGGGTTCATCCAAAATGTGTTTCTGAATGAAACCCAGATGCCAACTTTTTTCAAAAAAATATGAAGAAATTAGGGTTTGCTTCTTTTTCAGTCAAAACTCAAAATTTTCAAAAACAGGCTATTTGGGTCTTCTTGTAACGAAATTCTGAACAAAACCCATATCTGAGAAATGTTTTGAAAAATTCGTTCATTTGAAGAAGAAAAACTAGCAGGCTAAATTTAGAAAGTTGATCAAAACTTGTCTGAATATAGGCGAGTTTACAATCATTCTTCAAGGCTTTCAATATGGAGTACACTCCGCTCGAGTTTAAGACCAAATCAGCACTATATCACGACTTCACCAAAAGAGCTGAGACTAACTTGCACCACATTAAACCAGTATTCAACTTGCAAGCATTGGAAAAAGCAGGCAACATTGCAGTCAGGCACCTTGGTCACTCTGGACTATTCGTAGCAGCATCCATTCCTATTTCAGTGCAGAGTCTGGAATTTGTAATTGCTTGCATCAAGCATTACAATCCGCCAACTCGGGATATTCAGTCAATAGATGGAAGAGTGATTTGTAGCTTGAAACCAGACGTGATTGAAAAATGCTTCCCAATTCCACCTTGGCCTGAAAGTATGACTATTTCCAAGGAAGAATGTGAAAGAGTATGGGACATGCATAAGGAGAAATATTTCCAAGGAATCATTTAATGAAGGATATTCTCTATTTCACAATATCGCCCCATACTCACATGGCCCTCCACAATGAACCGTATCTCTTCTCCAAAGTGAGAAGATATAAGAAGTCAGGTAAAAAGAAGAAAGGCATGGAAGATAAGAGGAATAGATTCTAAAAAAGGAATCATTTAATGAAGGATATTCTCTAAAATCTGATCATCAAGAAATACAGCAAATCATGGTATGTCTATCATAGTTATTTTATATCCTTATATGTTTGATTATTTATATTTATTATTATTCTTATGATAGGCTTTCTCTTAACTATTGTATGCAATTATATAAGTATTATTCTTGTCGTATGCTTCATCATAACTATTGCATGCAATTATATATATATATATATATATATATATATATATATATATATATATATATATATATATAATTATTTATATTTGTTATTCTTGTGATATTGTAATGTCCCCTTTTAGCGTGACCATGACTGTGGATGGTTTAGCCTATTCCTGACCCTCATAGGCTAGAGCAAAGGGTTAGGGGGTCTTATTTGGCAGTATTTGGTATGGCTTCGCCTCCAATGATCAGTGAGAGTTCAAATCTGACCTTCGTTGGACTCAGTTTGGCACACTTACTATTTATAGTAAGTGACTATTTCAGAATAGTCAAGGTTTCTATCTATAGCAAGGCACCTGAACAGGCTTCAATTGCAGTGCCAATCCTTTACACCATTGGTTTGATCAGATAATTAGGGATTTACTATTTATAGTAAATCAGTGGTTGATAGAGACGACCCTTACTATTTTTAGTAAGGCAGTTGGATGCGTAGTGGATGTAGTGGTTAACTCCTTGGTTCAGACGGAATCGAGAAATAATGAGTATTTATGGAGTTATGTTATTTTAATTATTAATAAAGTAATATTTTATTAATAATTAAATATGAACTACAATTATAATGACCAATGGGGCCATGACCCTCATTTAAGTGATTTTTAAAGTGACTGAGGAATAATTAAAATATTTAAATGTTATTATAAAGTTATAATGTAACTTTATAATAATAAAGTCACTTTAATTTATAAAGTGTGTTAAGCTGTGATGCAGGGTTCGTACCCACAGGCCTCGAACCCAGTTCTGTTACGCACCCGGTTCAGGTTCGTCTGCGGGTACGTGCTAGGTACGCACAGGGTGCGTGCCCATCACTATGGGTTCGCCAGGGTGCGCGGGTGTGTGCACCCTTGCGAACCCACAGTGCTAGGCACACACCCTGTGCACACCAAGCACGCACCCAACACGAACCCGGGTGAACCTTTGATGATTGATGACTTAAATGTGTGCACCTCTGTGAGAAATGTGAATGAGAAGTCTAATATACTTCCTCTAGGAATGCATAGGTATAGAACAGTCTAATATAATAGATTTATTTTGTAAATCAGACATCATTGATGATCATAAGAATGTTGTTTCTCAGTATTACCAGTCTGAAATCTGAATGTAGTTTATTGCTCTTCCTTCCTGAGTCTCAACACCATATAATAGGGTAAACAGTAATGCCAAACAGTCTTCAAGGACCTGAAATTACAATTCTAGTTGTGCTTAGTCTGCTCAGATCAGTATAAATGTAATGATCAGATTTGGGATAATCAGATTTATACATTCACTGTTTATGAAAGCATATTCTTATCATTTGCTTCATGCCATGATTTAAGTTTGATAGAAATAGAATATCCAACAAATTGGTAAAACAATCACAAAAACATCATTCATCTTGGTAGAGACTTCACATTCTCTAATTTTTCACATAAGGAAAATCAATTGAATCATGTTTCAAGAACTACATTTTGCAATTCAGTAATTGTGATAATTTCCATTGGAATAGTGAACATAGACGTATATGATATCATTGATATGGCTTATTTAAATATTTTTCAACTATCAATTGGCATTTAATATTTATCTTTGGCATTTGGCATTGTTCAATGATCAAGTATCATACTATGAAATGATTTAGACTTTTAGTTTTACAATTCTGTATATTTCTCTTTTTTTTTGTATATATATATATGCACACACACACACATACCCAAACCCCTAAAAAAAAATTTCACGTACCCACGTACCGTGTTCTCGTACCCGCACCCGTCCCCGAACCCGAACCGGTAACTTAGGTGTTAAGTGAAAATTAAAAGTGGGAATATATATTTTATCCCACATTGGCCAGTAAAGTGTTTGAGCTCTCACAAGAAAAGAATAAAAAGGACTTAAGAGCTCATTATCAGGCATCCAGATTTGAAATATTGCTTTGACATTTTCAGTTGTGGAGCCAAGGGTTTCTGCAATTGTTCATTTGGCCATTGAAAACGAAAAACTCTCAATTGGTAATGCGATTTTGACATTGTGAAATATCATCTAAATTATCGCTGGTTGTGAGCTCTATCTCAGGAGTTCAACTTGGGCTTCATTGGAAAACTTTGTGGCCTTTGGCCAAGTTTTGATGGTATTCTTGTCATGCAAAAGGGCTGCAAATAAAAATCTAATAAAATTTGGGAGGCATCGCTGGACAGGCCAAGACTCTTGGCTTACAATGTATCATTATTACCATGTCCAAATCAGATAACAATTGACAATTATAGCAGCAAGCTAAATGCAGACTTATGCAGCTATGAAGGACTGAAAATGTTGTGCTAACATGACTGAATTTACAATGCTCAACAAGAAGATTGAGTACTTATTAAATGAATTATAACGTCTAATATGAAACCTAGAGTTCAAAGGCTGCCTTGACAAGATAATTCGATGCACCCTAGGCTCAATGAATTTGCCTCCAAAAGACCAGCGTCTAGCCTTCTTGAACAGCAATGATGCTTCCAAATTTTTATTGGATTTTTATTGGCTACTCCTAGGTGGAATCGCACCTCTAGTCTAGCCGCCCCTGCTGCTGGTGATCAGACCTCTGTAACAATTTATTATGGCCACAAGACTCCCTCAAATCGCATTGGACATCATCTCCAATCTCCCATACATGAAGCGCTGCAAACACTAGAGAGAATCAATGCTCAACAAGGGAGAAATATGCAAAATCGTGGCTTCCACAACCTGGTATCAATGACTGATAATTAAATCAGAATGCAAGTACTCTGATAGATGATGTAAATCTATCTCTATAATGCCAAATCAATGAAGACTAGATGCTCTCAAAATGTCTTCAATCAAACCCCAAATGAATACCATCAAAACTTGGCCAAAGGCCACAAAATTTTCCAATGAAGCCCAAGTTGAACTCCTGAGATAGAGCCCACAACCAGCGATAATTCGGATGATATTTCACAACCTCAAAATCGCATTACCAATTGAGAGTTTTCATTCTCAATGGCCAAATGAAACAACTACAGAAACCCTTGGCTCCACATGAAAATATCAAAGCAATATTCAAATCTGGATGCCTGAGAATGAGCTCTTAAGTCCCTTTTATTCTTTTCTTGTGAGAGCTCAAACACTTTCCTAGCCAATGTGGGATAAAAAATATATTCTCAATTTTAATTTTCACTTAACGCACTTTATAAAATTAAAGTGATTTTATTATTATAAAGATACATTATAACTTTATAATAACATTTAAATATTTTAATTATTCCTTAGTCACTTTAAAAATCACTTAAATGAGACCAAGGAGTTAACCACTGCATCCACTGCACATCCAACTGCCTTACTAAAAATAGTAAGGGTCCCTCTCTATCAACCACTGATTTACTATAAATAGTAAATCCCTCATTATCTGATCAAACCAATGGTGTAAAGGATTGGCACTGCAAATGAAGCCTGTTCAAGTGCCCTGCTATAGATAGAAACCCTAATTGTCCTGAAATAGTCACTTACTATAAATAGTAAGTGTGCCAAACTGAGTCCAACGAAGGTCAAATCTGAATTCTCATTGATCACTGGAGGCGAAGCCATACCGAATACTACCAAATAAGACCCCCTAACCATTTGCTCTAGCCTACGAGTGTCAGGAATAGGCTAAACCATCCATAGTCATGGTCACACTAAAAGGGGACATTACAGATATGATCTATGATACATTTATTGTTATTTATACTTACTATTCTCATCAAACAACCATGGGAGGAGCAGGGGAGAAATTACCAATAGGTTGAGCAGATACTAGACATCTTCCTAGGTACACCACTCCTTGACGGATGACTGTGTGTGGCACTTGGAGCCAGGGGGGTGATATCCTCCCCTGGGCCTAGGGAGAGGATGTCTACGGGCCTCCTATGGTAGCCTTTCCCCCAACCTCTACAAGGATTGTTTGTCAAGATGAATTGAAGGAGGGGGTTCAATCATAAGAAGGATGGATAAGGCAACAAGGGTAGGGAAAGCAGATACAAGTCGTCCGCCAAGTAGACCGCCCCATGTTGGATGACTGTGTGTTGCATGAGGGCCAAGAGGGATGGTATATCCACTCTTGGGCTTGGTATGGATGGCTTCAGGCGGACCTATCATGCTCCTCATCCTAATCCCATTATGATTCAACTTCCAATGTGCATTATGATATTGTGTGGCTTATATTTGAAATAGTTGAATGTTTACATGATCTAGTAAATAAAACATTGATTGTATATATTTGATTATATGAATTATATTTCAATATCATCTAACATGGTTGCAAGACCTAAACAAGGATTCATTTTTTTTAAAGCATCTAATTGGTGAACCATAACCCTAACTACACCTATCTTGTGATTCTAGGGTAAGATTTAAGGTTTCCTAAAAAGGGGACATTACAACAAACCTTTGACATCAATGACAAAATGTCCAACAAATGTTATATTTTAAGGTTCTATAATGTATATTATGCATGCGTTATCCACGTTTTCAAATGAATATTTAAAATTTCCCTATATATTTTAAAATTTCCCTATATTTTATATAGCCGTCCCCTTTGTCGTCCCCCAGCCATCCCCAAATTTGACTTGAAAAATCGGGGACTTGGGGACCCATCCCGACATCCCTTGTCGTCCCCGTCCAAGAAACTCGGGGTAACACTGGTGTTCAATGATCAGTTGGATCCATTTGACACTCCTTATGTTTGATCGGTTTATTATCACACCCTGTCACTAACAGTAAGATCTTTATGATTTAATCTGATCATTATGCACCTATGACATACATAGTGGCTTATGCACCAATCATGCATCCACATCCAAGAAACAATAAAGCCTTTCAATTTGGTCATCACAGAGATAGGGAGGGGTTTATGAAGATAGAGATGATTAAAACCATCCAAGCAGACACAAAATATCATTGCAATTGGATAACCAAGACAGTGTGTAATAAATAAATGTTGCAAATATCTTAGGTATACACATACAAAGTAAACAATTTTTGAAACTTTAAGTGTTTCTATTTCTTTTGCATATAAGAGTTTAAACAATATTGCTTGCAGAATTTTTCTTCAAAGATTAATAGGATTGGGCTAAGATCTAAGTGTAAAGAATCAGAACCTGACCTGGGTTTCAATGATGTTTCTACTAGTGATTTCCTGTATAACCGTCTAGCATATAGCTGTATGTTGGTAAAGACAATAAGTCAACAGAAATATAAGAAATTATAACAACCATTTTGTATGGTCCACACAGAATAATACCTGAGAATCCATGCGGCTTGTTCGTGGTCTTAGATTTCTTCCTCCCATCTCTGAGTTTGCTTTTGTCTCAAAGAGAGGATCCAGTAGATCTGGAACAGCTGAAGTATGTTTGTGATTGCAGACATCAATAGCTTCCAGCATTCTTCTATTCCAACTACAAAATAATCCCCAAAATATGTCATCCAAATGCATAAGTCAGGAAGTCAAATGCATACCATTGGACACAGATACAGTATCCTACAAAACCTTCCTTACTCATGAAGAAAAAAGAATCGATGAAATGCTACTACAATTACATATTTTACTTCCATAAAAACAGTGATAAAACATTTCCTTCAAACACCAAAGCAGATAACTACTTAGGAAGGAGAGCAATAGCCATAAGGACTCCAGCATCTATGATCCATGTGACAACCTCCACTGCATATTAAATATACACATGTATGGTATCAGTAGATTCTCAAGAAAGCGTAACTGTTAAAATACAAAGTCAATAAGTAATAGAAATCTACTGGAAACTGTAAGAACTTTTTAAAAGTGAGAAAAACTTTGATCATGTTATAGATGTGTAATTACAACTTACAATCATACATGCGCATGCTAGCTGGCCATCCAAACAGATAATGAATCCCTTCCCCAATGGCAGCTGAAAGAAAAGGCTCCCAAAGTGAATCCCAGAATCATGACATTTCAACTATTAGATTCTGTGCCATCATAGTGAAAACTTTGATGATAATAAAAGAAGAAACCCTGCAGTGCCCCTTGTGCAGTTTCAATTTGTTTCTGAGTATGACATCAGAGTATCAAGAGATTTATCATTGAGGTAACAAGCTCATTGAGTCAAGGGGAGACACTTGATAATTACTAAATAATAATTAATTTACAGAATGAAAGCAAATTATCCAGAAGGAATAGGCTGTCGATAAGAAAAGGAGAAACTTCCAGTTACATAAAAGATAAAATGTTTTACCTCTCTAATAAGGCTTGGAGATAACAGACCAATACAGCATGCTGAACATTATTGAAACATACAAAGCCTATATTCTCAGAAAAATAGAGCAAAAGTAAAACACAGTAGATTCATGAAAAACAACCACAAAATCAGAAAACCAAATATTTAATCGGAAAGCTACCTTTTACAAGAATGACCACTGAAGAGTCTAAAACGAAGAGATAACAAGAATACTTAAGAGTCAAAAATGAACAGATTATAAGAATAAACGAGAAATGTTTTTGAAAGAGACTTATAGGCTGCAAAAAAAATAACTTTTCTAGTGTATGTTATTCTAAATATTCATTAGTAAAGCTGAATGTGCACCATTCTCAGTGCTAATTATGGAAGTCTAACCAGTTATAGGTTCCTTCCTATATACATCCCTTATTTTAAACAAACATTGTAAACAATATGCAACTTATCCATATATATAGCACCCTCAAAAAAATTACAATAAGCTTTCACCCTAGTCTACCTCAAGTAGAAGAAATCATATTTTCCCATTGAAGCAAAAATGATCGTGACAAAAAAGCACTATATTAAAGAAATAAGAAAAATAGGTGTAAATGTTATCAAATCTTATCAGAGCTGGATCCTAAAAGACCTATGGGAATTCTAAGTCTGAAATTCTGTGTAATAATTCTAAGTCAGATTTGTGCTTCTGTATTTGAATGTGCTGATTGCAAAACATTAATTGATTTCGATGTCTGCAAATAAAGGAAAGAG